>CM046037.1:43930701-44123201 GCA_025215565.1 Flaveria ramosissima | reverse complement strand
CATGGTCTAGGTGTTAAGAAAAGGAAAACTTGTTTCTGAAGCCAAGTTGCTTTCGAAAGAAACTCAATCTTCCGAAAGGAAAATAGCTTTAGAAGACAAGATAAAGAATATTCAAAAGAACAAAAGAATTTCTTTGAAACCTTTTGAGAAGAAAACTGCTTCAAAAGAAAAGGTGGTAGAAGCCTCTTCCGAGAAGAAAGAAGCCACGGAAGAAAGCTATGTTGCTCAAGCTTCATCAAGCTCATCCACACTGATCAACCAAATGATGGAATGGAAGATCAGAAAAGATGATGCAACCTAGACCTCTTCTTCACATACCACAACTGAACCCCTATGCATACATTTCGGTTCAATTTTGTCATCCATAATGGAAGAGCCCAAGACCAACAAGGCTTAGGTTTCCAACAGTAACTAATCTTTTCACCTTATGTACAGGGACATCCACATGACAAAAATGGAAATATATGGATTGTGGACAGTGGATGCTCCAGGCACATGACGGGGAACAGATCTCTTCTTCAACGATTTCAAAATTTTGATGGAGGACCTATTTAGTTTGGAGGTGAAACCGGAGGATACCTTTTAGGCAGTGGTAGTGTTCCAATGGTAAGTTAAAGGTAGATAAAGTAAACTTTGTCAAACATCTTGAACACAATCTTTTAAGTATTTCTCAATTTTGTGATCAAAAGCACTAAATGCTTTTCACATAACAGGAGTGCATTATCCTCAAAGCCGGGATGACAATTCCCCAGAAATTGGTGCTTCTGAGATCTCCCAGGAAAGGGGATATGTACAAGCTTGATATGAATAATGCTTCCCTACGGGGTGAAGTATCATGCTTTCTTTCCAAAGCCAACGGTGATGAGTCAACTCTATGGCATAAAAGAATATGTCATGTAAATTTTAGAACCATGAACATTTGGGTGTAGTATAACTTGGTACATGGTGTGCCCAAAAAGGAATTTTTCTAGAAGGATAGTTGTGTTGTATGTCTAAAAGGAAAGAAACACAGGGTTCCTCGCAAATCTAAAGATGTTAACTCTATCACCACTCTATTACACTAATTGCACATGGATCTATTTGATCCCACAAGTATATTGAGCATTGGAAGGAAATCATATTTCCTTGTGATAATTGATGATTTTAATAGATTTACACGGGTATTCTTTTTAAGAACTAAATATGAAACTGTTGAAACTTTAAAATATTGTATTCTTAAAAGTAGAAAATCAAATTGATCACAAGGTTAAAATAATTAGAAGTGATTAAGGGATTGACTTTAAGAATCAAGTTCTTGACTCATTCTGTAACTCAAAAGGGATTACGAGACAATATAGTGCTCCTATAACTCCTCAACAAAAGGGTGTTGCTGAGATGAGAAATAAGACACTTATTAAGGCTGCTAGGACTATGTTAGCTGAATCAAAGCTGCCTCTGACATTCTAGGCAGAGGAAGTCAGATGATGCTATCTTTGTTGGATATTCCTCTGACTTTATTGCCTATTGAGTTTACAACATTAAAAATCAACAATTTGAGGAATCTTCCAACATTGTTGTAAATGAGCACACTCCTTGTGTTAGGGGGAATTAACCTGATTATATCTTTGATTAAGAATTGTTTCTAAACTATTCTAGACCATCGTGTGAGAATGTTTTAGCTGGAACAGGTACTCAAAGTGATTCTCATAATGACCAACTGTTTGAGTTACCCACACCTCTTCCAAGTTCTCCAAGAGTTGTTGAAAATCAAGCTCCCACAATCGGAAGATCTGATAGTATGACTATCTCAAGAACCAGTGGAGCTTTAATAAGTTGTCAACAAAGTGAGCCTCAAACCTCATCAAGTGACAACTCAAACAATGCACAACACCAAGCTTATGGAAGCAATATTTTGAAGGAACATGCAACTGTTAATGCTACTTCATAGCCAAATGATACTGATGTTGTATCTCCTTCATTCAGTCAGTCCTCATTGAATGAACATGAGACCTCAGCAGGTCCAAGTGTTCAAAATCTTGGGAAAAACTTTTTAAATTTAGATCTCTCCATGCAATTGGATGTGATCCCTAGGCTTAAGATTCATAACACTCACCCAGTTGAGAACATCAGTGGAGATGTTTCTGAAGGAGGGAGAACAAGAGGACAAACTCATAATGGGAATGTCTGCTTGTACTCATGCTTCGTTTCTCAGATGGAACCAAGGAAGGTAGAGGAAGCTTTAAAGGATAGTAGTTGGATTTAGTCAATGCAAGAGGTGTTGCTTCATTTCAAAAGACAAAAGGTTTGGAACCTATGTCCTCTACCATTCGATCAACTACCCATTGGCAGAAAGTGGGTATTCAGAAACAAAAAGGATGATAGAGACTTGATTATCAAGAACAAGGCAAGACTGGTAGTTCAAGGATACACACAAGAGGAGGGAATCAAATACATTGATGACTTTCCACCTATTGCTAGACTTGAGGCGTGAGGATCTTTCTTGCCTATGCAGCATCCAAGAATTCTACAGTCTACCAGCTTGATGTCAAGTGCGTATTTCTATACGAGGATATAGACAGAGAAGTCTATATGTGCCAGCCTCCAGGATTCGAAGACCCACAGCACCCCAACTATGTGTGCAAATTGGATAAAGCTCTCTATGGCTGCACCAAGCACCTAGGCTGTGGTATGAGACTTTGTCTCAGTTTCTCCTGAAGAATGGTTACACCAGAGGTACCATTGACAAGTTTATATTGAGGACATTATATTTGGTCATTTCATTGACCAAATGTGTAAAGACTTTGAAAGCATTATGTAGAAGAAGTTTGAGATGAGTTCCATGGGAAAAATGGACTTTTTTTTGGAATTCAGGTGAAGCAAATGATGTAAGGGTTCTTTATCAATCAATCAAAATACGTCAATGACATTTTAGAAAGATTTGATACGAAGGGTTTTAAGCCAGCAAAGACTCCTATACACAGAAATCACAATCTTCGTCCTGAGTCTGAGAGGAAGGATACTGAGCAACATTAATATAAGGCAATCATTGGATCTATGATGTATCTCACAGCAAGTAGTTTGATATCATGTTTGCAACTTGCATCTGTGCTAGATATCTTGTTGCTCCAAAGGTGTCTCACCTAGTTGCTGCTAAGAGAATCCTTAGATACCTCAAAGGAGCACCTAAACTGGGTCTCTAGTATCCTAGGAATCAAAACTTCAATCTCTATGGCTACACTGATAATGAATATGGTGGCTGCAACATCAACAAGAAATCAACGTTAGGAGGATGTCAATTCCTTGATGGAAGGATAATCTCCTAGCAATGTAAGAAGCAATCCTATGTTTCAACATCAACTGCTGAAGCTGAATACATTGCTGGTGCTAGTTGCTATGCTGAGCTGTTGTGGATTCAAAACCAGATGTTAGACTATGGATTCAATTTCATAAAGACTCTTATTCGCATTGATAACAAGAGTGTCATTTCCATTACAGAAAATCCTGTCAAGCACTCCAAGACAAAGCACATTGAAATTAGGTATTATTTCATTAGAGATATTCTTGAGACAAACCTGATTAAACTAGTCAAAGTTGACTCAAATGATCAATATGCTAATTTGTTCACCAAAGCATTTGATGAACAAAGATTTAAGTATCTTATTACAACTATTGGGATGAAAAACATTGATTAGTTTATCTCCTTTGAAAACCTTCTCAAAATATGCCTTGTCTTTGTCATACAATCTAAGCCCTGTTACAAAAGGTATTTCTACAAAATTTGTTAAGTATGAGTTCTTTCGAAGAGAAATTAACCCTCAGAAGATAACTTATTTGTCTTCCGAAGGAAAATTCCTCCAAGTTTGTTCTATCTTCGGAAGAGTTTTTAGCCTCGGAAGAATATTCGATGTTATATCAAATATATTTCCGAAGCATGAAATTTCTTCATTCGGAAGACCTCCTTACTCTCGGAAGTAAATATCTATTAGGATGAAAATTACTTTCGAATGTAAGTTTGGCTTCGGAAGAGATTACTCTCGGAAAAGCTTTTACTTTAGGAAGAAAGCTTTACTTTGTAATTGAAATATTTTGGGCCCCACTCAGTATAAAGGTAAAGATTTTATTAATGATGATGGAATATTTTAAATGGTTTTATCCTTACCGTCCTTGTTACATCATACCCTAAACTGTCACTTCACCTTATCCATCCGCCATTTCACCCATTTAAATACTTCTGACCTAACTCTTTAATCTCATTACCAATTTGACAGCCCTAAGATTCCTTCTTTTTCACTTTTACTCCCAAATCAACTTCATTTCCTTTGTAATATCCCAACAATGGCACTAAATGCTCAACACAACCAAGCGCACTCCTTGACTCTTCCAAGGATGTTGACTTCTCATAAATCATCCAGTTCCTAACCCAGTCCACCTACTATACAGTCCTAACTGTTAACCCTATTGTTTACTAAAACCACATTACTAAGTTTTAGGGAAATGGTCAGATTGACACACTGAATGGAGTTAGGGTCATTAGGCCAAAAATTTGCAGCCAAGATTGGTCATATCTGAACAGACCATCAGGGAGCACTTAGAGCTCCATGATGAGGGTTCTCCTAATGAAGTCCTCAAATAAGATTTAGAGCTCACAAATGCCCAAATGGGATATGGTGGAGATGTAAGTAGGTCCACTGTCTACAAGTTCAACTTCTCTTACAACTTGAAGTTCCTGCTTCACATTGTTCTTCACTGTCTATCAAACAAGTCTGGGGTCGGGATCAAATTCCCTATGATTTAGGATGCCTGGTTCATGGGTTGGTAAAGGGCCTCAGGTTCAACTATTCAAGATTTATGCTCAAAAACCTTCAAAGGGAGATATTTTACACGTATCCCAGGTTTATTCAACATATAATCAACTATGAGCTAGATCAAGAGAAGCTTGTCTGTGCAGCTACTCTACCTATCCCTCACATGAGGTCAGCCATCTTCAAGTTACTGAAGAGGCTGTCCACCAACTCCACTCTAAGACACATTGTGCTTCTTCGAGGTATGATTGAGCTAATTGTTGATACATCATGTTCCTAGTTTATGTAATTACTTTAAAAGTCTTTCATTTCTTACACATGTGTAATGTATCTACTTAATGAAATATGATATGTTCTTGATGTTTATTATATTTAAATATTTTTTATTATTGGTGGTTATTCATGCTAATGGACCATACTTATGGACCATACACATGAATGAATCATACTTATGGACCAGTTGCACAACTGAACCTTCAGTCGTGCGTATAAATCAACCGCATGAGTCAGTCGCATGACTGAACCATGCTAATGGTTCAGTCGTATGTATGAACACTAGAGACCTATATATACCACATAATTCATGGAAAAAAGAGTGACTTCGAAGATTATTAAACCCTAGCCGTCCAGAGCGTCCTAAACAGCATATCCAACTTCAAAGTTCATTCCTGATTGATTTCTAATCAATTCTTAATGTTTGTTTCATCGTTAGATCGATAGGGTTGTCGTTCTCACAGATTGGATCGTCAATCAAATAGAATTCCGTGCTATTTGATCTGGTCTCATGCAGAATCCGTTAGTACTCCGTACGAAAATGGTCCTAACACCAATGGCTCCTAGTGACATCTTTGTTAACCCCACAAGTGATGAACGCACACCAGCAATAACCACCTCAACGCCAAATCTTCCTTCCCATCCCGTCAAACATACATATATGAGACAGTACAATCAAACCCTTGTTCAATCTACTCTGATTGAACAAGTTCCCCCTGTTCAATCCAAAAAACGCTAGAGTGGAAACATGCACTCCCACTCAATCTGAAGTCCCACCATCCTTCCTAATTTACCTTAATATGGGTATTGAGTATCCTCAGTCTCAATCCCTTGAGCACCTAACTCAAACTTTAAGCCCTCTGGGTGAGTCACTATACTCCCTTGAGCAGCCAAAAATGGACAACCCAATCATAGGCTCAATGCCTCTAGACATTGATCAAGGTCCCGGGTCATTAGGCATAACTTCCATATCCTTCCCGACCTTTTAATAGGTACTGATAAAGAAATCATGTCACTTCAGGGCCATGATGTTGATCCACAACACCCATCTAAGGATCAACTTAGCCTAGAGAAACCTCTAATTTCTAGCCCCCATCAGAGAACCCAAACTGAGGTGAGTCCCACTTATGTGGAGGGGACTCATGTAGATTCACTTGCCACTACTGATGGTGCCTCAATGGGCCCTCAGAACATTAGTAACATCTCTGAGACTAAATCTATGACAATTTTACCTCTTGATGACTCTAAAAGAGACATCATTAAGCAAGGAAAACCAGGGTGCCAAGAAACCACATCTGGTAGTGAGGATGAACATACTAGGTATGTTACCTTATCTCGCTGTGATTCTTCTAAAGAAGATAAGGGAAGGATGCAACTCATAATAAGAGACCTACTTTCTAAAGTCTCAAACCTTTAATCCAGGGTAAAGACTTTAGAGGATAGGTCTGCCACTCAACAACTTGAGAATGAAAATCTCAAGGCTGAACTAGTTGAGAAACAGATTGAGAGATCTATTAGGCATGTACCAGTCCAAGTCTCTTTGACTTCTTCCTCTAGCGCATCAAGCTCTCAAGATGATGCTACCAAAAGGGGGAGAATGTTAAGAGTGAAACACATGTGGAGCGGCAAAGCTTGGCTCTTTCTACACTATCATCAAGATACCCTAGTTAGCAAGAAATAGTTTTCCATGAGCCTCCTCCTATTATCCTTCAAGTTGATCTGAATAGGTTCTTAACTAAGTTCCTAATGGGCTCTTCATATGAACAACCATGTTCGGAAGTTGTTGTGGCATACTTTGGATCCGAAGAGCTTTAGAGCTTGAATGCACCACCTACTACTGAGGAAGGAGTTGGTCAACCTACGGTCCACATTGAACCTGAGATTGATTTTAAAGGGAATATAGGAACTGATGCCCAGCAACTGAAACAGTTGGGACATGTAGTGCAATCCCACTAACTTCTGAACATGAAGTCAAAGTAGCGGAAGGATTATCCCAATCTTCCGAAGCTGAGATCCAAGCTGCGGAACGGTGTCTTCTTTGTTTGATGATCTAATTATCACAAAGGCAATTCTTGAATTGGCCTCTGAGATAAATAGTTGCATGTTCGGTTTTTGTCACTCAACACAAGTATAGTCTCTCAAACTCACTTGAATCACACTTGGTTTAGATCATGCAGAAACTCTTCTAAGAGTGAATAATAATATACTAAGTAACTAATAATACCAGAAGATAATTTTCAAGGTACTTGTATATATTACATCTCAACTCGAAGTATTACAAGACTCTTACAAGCATATTACATGAGTTACAATGAGAAACTATATATACTAGATCCTACAGTCGGATATACTTTGATACAAACTAGAAACCTATGACTAAAGCAAATACTACATTGCTAAAGACAAGGTATCTTAGATAAAATATTATCTAAGATATGGTAGTCATGACATGTCCATGACTTACTTTTTGTCGCCAACTAAAATTGGTAACTCTACCAACTGATAAGGGATGTACAGTGGAATAAAGTATGGTCAACTACATGGGCGTGGGAAAGCGCCATGCAGTATCTTAGAGATTTGAAGCGGAGTATCAGAAAGACCATACTTATCTCCACTGTTTCATAGTAGGTTCTGTTGAAGGTTAACTGGCTTTGGAAGAACAAGTTGCAGGACCGTTTAAGGGCTTGAACAAATTACAACACAACAACACAATGAGGAGAGCAACTAAACTTTGATCAAACAGTGAACTGGATTAACCAAGGTGATACAAAGAACACAAGTAAAGTAAAGAGACAGAACAAGAGAGTTGGGTTTCAAGGAGGCAGTATATTGTTTTCTCAAGTTCTTTTACAAGTGTTACAAAGCATAAAGAAAGATACAAGAACTTGGAATACTTATACTACAACCTACAGCCGGCTATACTTTGAAAGCCAGCTGGATACAATTGACTAGACACTAACAAAATCAATTGTAGGATCAAAAGGCATATCTGCGTTTTGACCTTGTGACTATGACATGCCATAGTTCACATCCTTATATATTACAAAAAGGATAAAGTACATAAAGTAGAAAGTTACAGACTCAAGACCTCAATGTACAGTTACCAAAAGCATGGACCTTTTCACCAACTCATGTATGTTGGTGACTTTACAGAGATGCAACGGAAAAGGTGCTTCATGGAACAGTACATCAGATAAAGCATGTATACTAAAAGTCTTCGGAAGAAATCTGTCTTCATAGGTTGAAGCTTCGGAAGACTTTGTCTCTGAGGCTTCGGAAGACTTCATGTTTGGCTTCGGAAGATATTGGTCTTGGCTTCGGAAGATTTTACACTTAGAGTATTTTCTAGTGTGTTGTGTAAAACTTCCGAAGCATTCTCTACTTCAGTACTTAGTGCATGTTGCATAGACACATTGGATGTTTTGGGTTGCATCAGACTTAAGGAATCCTTACAAACTCCCCCTAGGCTGATGCTACCAAAACATTTAGTAGATCTTCAGATGTTGGTGGTCTTCAGTACAATCATGACCATTCCTTTCTTCATTAGATGGTTTCGGATCATCAAGACCTTCATAGTATCTTCTCATCTCAAAGAGATCATGCAGAGGTAAGTTGATTATGTCTTGCCAAGAGTAGACATTCTCAACACCTTGATCTCTGATTACATGCCATCTTTCTGGATTGGTAGAGTAAGTCCGGGACAAGATGGGTGTCTCAGTTGTCAGATGAGCTACTTGCATAGGAGTTGATTGGGCTGCCTCATCATGCACTTCCTCAGGTTGATCTGACTCAGCCTGAGGTGTAGAGGTAGATGACTTAGGCTTCTTCTTCTTTGACTTTGGTTTAGAAGCCATTCTCTTCTTCCTCTTAGATGACTTTAACTGAGAAGACTGGTCTGCAGCACCTTGTTGATCATCATTGTCTTTCTCAGTTGGGTGTTCCTCCCTCACAGGTTTAGAAGGATAGGGAGTTTGACCCTGCCTTGGATCAGAAGATGAAGCTTGCTGAGGCTCAGCTGGAGGTCCGGGTTGAGGTGTCTCAGGTTGTTCAAACTTAACCTCCACTTCAGGTGGGACTTGACTTGGAAGAGAGTGCAAGTCAATCAGTTCACCACTCTTAATCTTCTGCTTGATCACCCTTATATGCTCATCCATTGTGGATAGAGACATAGGGCCAAGTCTCCTTCCGGAGAATCCATACAACTTCAAGAAGCTCATCATCCTTTGTCTGTCAGCAGACTTCTTTACACTCTTTTGGATGATGGCTCTTGACTTTGCAGCTTCTTCCCTTAGCTTCCTTTTGGTTGTCTTTCTTTCTTTGACTAGCTCAAGTTCAAGTTGCTTTAGGTACTCAAACTCAGCGAAGTCATAGGACAGGGGAAGAAGTGCATCTGCCTGATAGAAGCCTGTGGCACTCAGGTAGTTGATCATCTTGATCCTATCTTCTTCTTTGTCTACCTGAGGTTCTTGTGGAGCCACATCTTCCTGTACAGGACTTTCTTGAACTAGAGAGAGAGTGGGAGCATGCTTGTAGAGTCTTTTCTGTCTCCTCTCCTCTTTGAATTGGAGAAGTAGCCTTGCATCCTCTTTTTCTTTCATCTCTCTTGACACTTCCATGTCAGCCAGTTCATTCAGTTCTTCTAAGGGGAGGGAGATGATTTCATCAATATCATAGTTCCTGGTCTGTAAATAAGTAATCCTGACTGCTCTTAACTCATCATCTTGAGTATTTGGTCTGGGGGCAGCCCTGATTGCAGCTTGCATAGAGCTAGATGACCCAGAGGAACTTTCTCCCCTTAGCTTCCTTTTCCTCTCTCTCTCTCTCTTCCTCCTCAATTTCCTCAGGAGTCATTATCCTTTTCCTTTTGTCACCAACAGACCTTTGTAACTCAGGGTGGATAGAGGCTTGGCCTTTATTTCTTGGCGTAGCTTCCATGCTCTGGCCAGAGAGAGGCTGAGAAACACCTTCACCAGCAGGTGTCTCAGAAGGAGTTTGAACCTCTGCAGCAGTTGTTGATGATGAGATAGGGGTCTCAGGTTCTGTCACTGGGCCTTCAGTCAAGGTTTCCCCATGAAACTAATCTTAGGGTCCACCTCAACATCCAGTTGACTGATGACATTGCCTGATTGCCTAAGTCTCCTTCTTAGAGTGAACTCTGCAAGGATTCTATCTTGGATTCTTTGAGCCAATATGTCAGCTTGCCTTGAGTTGCTTGGATTAACAAGTGGCATGTTGACTAGATCCAATCTTTCATAGAAGTTCAGGCTTTGAAAATCAAACACTTCTTGTTGCCCTTGAACTCTGTGAAGGATAAGGACTCTTCTGTCAGCATCATATCTCCAGCATCATATCTCCACCTTATGATGTAGTTTGAAGTTCCTTGTGGTGGAGATGAAACAGCCCTTGGTATACCTTCCTCAAAGAGACTCCTGATGATAGAGTCTATAGAGTCCACATTAATGTGAACTTGAGGAAGTTGCTGAGAATGTACAACAGCAAGTGAGGATGGAGAGTCCTCTATGTCCATTCTCTGTGAAGAACTCCCAGGTTCTGTGGCTGCAATAACTTTCTCCCCCTTTTTGGTAGCATCACCCACTTGCATAGGTGAGCTGGAGGATAAGTCAATCACTTCCACAGGTTCTTGTGTTCCTGGTTGAGCTCTCCTTAAAGGTCTCCCAGCTAGTTTTTCCTTTAGATATGAAATCTGAAGTTGCTGATCATTGACCCTGTTTTGTAAGATAGTCACCTGAGATTCCAGGTGACTAACCTTAGAGACTAGATAGGAGCATGTTTTTGACAATTTCTGCACCTTTAGTCTCAAATTCCCCTCTTCTTCATCAGAAGAATCATTGGGGGATGAGATGATTGGACCAAAGTCCTCTCTCTCACCACCAGCTTGAGGTTCTTGGCTGCTGGTTCTCCTCTGCTCACTAGCAACCTCAGTTGAGATGCTAGTGGGCTGAGTTGCCATGGTTGAGGTCTTAATGATGTAATCACTTTCAAAAGTGAGAGCCTCTTCCATATGGACATCCTAAACATGTTCAGAAGTGTCCACATCAGTAACAGGTGACTGATGTGGGATAGACTGAGGAGAATCAGAGGTACTCATCTCTCCTTGAGTAGGGGAGGAGAAGAGAGACTCATGGTACTCATTGAATCCTAAGTCTTCATCAGTATAGAAGGATAGGTTGGGGATTGGTTGGTTGAGATCTAAGGGCTGGGGATGGTAACTGTCCCCTGAAGGTTGTTCACTTGAGTGTTGAGACTCAGAGTGAAGGCTTAAGGCTGTTGGGCTTGTGAGCTCATCAGGGTGAGCATGAGGAACCTCAGCCCTGATAGGTGAAGAAATGGGAGTGGTTTGCTCCTTAGGGGAAGTGGGAGCTCTAGTGTCCACTTCCTCCTGTAAGGTTGAGTATACGGGGACCTGCACAGACTCAATAGCCTGAGCAAGGGTTCGTTTGGATTTTCTTTGGTAGGTGAGGGTTATTTGTGGTCTTTGAAGTGGTAAAGAAAAAAGAGGTGTGGGTTCAACACTAGCTTGTGTTGCTAGGTTGTCTCCTTGAGCAATGTGCTCTAACATTTTGGGGACTAGGGCTGTTTCTACCCCTGAGAAGCTTACAGTTGGCTTCTTCATAATTTTAAAGATGTCGGGCTTCATCTGTCCCAATTTAAGAATATTACTTGTTTCCCTCAACTGTGAGCCCAGTTCACAGTTAAGAATGTATTGAACATATCTAGGAAACATGTAATACTCTAAGGAGTCCAAGTTTGCAAGTAAATTAGTATAAACAAATTGAGAGTACCTGAACTTGACCCCCTGAACCATTCCATGAACTATAAAGGAGAGATCCTCAGGAATCTGGTCCCACCCACCATGCTTGTTTAATAAGCTGTGGATAACCACATGGAGCAGGTATTTCCACTGGGATGAGACCTTCCCTTTCCTGAAGGTCTTTACAGAGAAATCTCCGTCATAGCCTATCTGCTCAAAGGAATGATTAACAGCTTCCTTTGGGAAGGACAACTCACCTTCTTCATCATCCAGCTGCAAATGATGGTTAATGATGGCCGGAGTGATGAAGATTGTCCTCCCTTGCATTGTGGCAGACAATGCCTTCTTCCCATCCATAATGACCTCTTGGCAGGTCTTCCAGAATTAAAGCAAGTGATCCTCATACAGAGTAGGATCAATGGTCAGGGAGGTGATGTAGTTGGATAGAGTTAAGAATTGGCAAATCTCCGAGAAACTTGCATCTTTCTCAGAGCTTAACAGAGCAACCTGATTATGTTGCCTGTGAAGTTGCATGGAGAAATCTGGGTTGTTTCTGCGGTTAAGGTTGGCCATTTCAGAAGCTTAAGGGTGAAGAAAGGTAGAGAGCAAAGGCGGTTTAGAGAATTAGGTTTGAGAAATAGTGGAATTGAGAAAGAGTGTGAGAAAGAGGGGGAACCGTTGGGTATTTATGTGAAAAGGGATTTGAACCAAAGTTAATGAAAGAGGATAAACTTTGAAATCCGGAAGTCGGTCCCACCTCTGAAAAAGTAGTTTACTTTTGCTCAAAAAGTAGTTTTCTTGGAATTCGAAAAGCTTCCGAAGGTAAATTGTCTTCGGAAGTTTTAAGGAAAAAGCTTCCGAAGCTAAAACAGCTTCGGAAGATTTTCCTGAGAGTCTTGAAAATTTATGCTTCGGAAGAGAAATAAACCCTTGAATGCTTTGTATAAAGAACAACAAAGCTTCCGAGAGTTAATTTTGCTTCGGAAGGAAAAAGTCCTTAAAAACAAATAAGTGTCTGAGATAGGAATTTAAGCTTCGGAAGATGGGTTTAGACTTCTTCCGAAGGTAAAATCTCTTAGACAGTTATTTATTTTGAAGACATGATTTTCTTCCGAAGATAAAATTTTTATCTTCCGAAGTATTAGAAAATTTTCAAGAATCTAAGGAAAGTCTTCAAAAAGAATTTTACATCCAAAGAAAACATGAGCTTATGAAAGTGACGAACTAGACAACTTAGGACACACATATTTTAAGAAGAAATAATTAGAATTAGTTTTAAGAAAAAGTCTACTCAAAGTTAATCATCCCAATAGCTGATATCAGATATTTAAATCTCTGGTCATCAAAAGCTTTTGTAAACAGATCAGCATATTGTTCATCTGTATGAACTTTGACTAGTTTAATTAATCCCTTTTCATAGTTATCTCTTATTAGATGATACCTGATATTGATGTGTTTGGTCCTTGAGTGCTGCACAGGGTTCTCAGTGATAGAGATAGCACTGTTGTTGTCTATGTGGATAGGAGTCTCTTTGAAGTTAAATCCATAGTCCAGCATCTGATTTTGAATCCAAAGCACTTGAGCACAGCAGCTTGCAGCAGCAATGTATTCAGCCTCAGCAGTTGATGCAGACACACAGGATTGTTTCTTGCATTGCCATGAGACAACCCTTCACCAAGGAATTGACATCCCCAGATGTAACTTTGCAGTCATGTTGCAACCACCATAATCACTATCTGTATAAGCATACAGATTGAAGTCAAAATTCTTTGGATACCATAAACCAAGTGTTGAAGCACCTTTGAGGTATCTCAGAATCCTTTTGACAGTGATTAAGTGAGACATCTTAGGTTGGCTTGATATCTTGCACAAATACATGTAGCAAACATGATATCAGGCCTGCTAGCTGTAAGATACATAAGAGACCCAATCATAGCCCTGTATAAATGTTCATCTACACACTCCCCCTCAAGATCAGCTCCAAGGGAGTGGTTTCTGGCTATGGGTGTCTTAGCAATCTTACAATCAGTCATGTTGAACCTCTTGAGTATGTCCTGAACATACTTTGACTGACTTATGAAGATGGCATCTTCAACTTGCTTCACTTGAATTCCCAGAAGGAAATTGAGTTCTCCCATTGCACTCATTTCAAATCTGTCTTTCATCAGCTTCTCAAAGTCTTTGCAGAGCTTTGGATTAGTTGAACCAAAGATGATGTCATCACATATACTTGAACTAGCAATAAGTCATTTCCCTGTCCTTTGATGAAGAGAGTTCCATCTATAGTACCTCTCCTGTATCCATGTTTACAAAGATACTCAGACAGTGTCTCATACCACTTCCTGGGTGCCTGATGCAGCCCATAAAGAGCTTTGTCAAGCTTGCAGACATAATCAGGATGATCAGGGTCTACAAAACCAGGTGGCTGTTTGACATAAACCTCTTCATCAATCACTCCATATAAGAAAGCACACTTTACATCAAGTTGAAAGACCTTGAAGTTCTTGGATGCAGCAAATGCCAGGAATATCCTAACAGCTTCTAATCTTGCTACAGGAGCAAAGACATCAGTGTAGTCAATCCCTTCTTCTTGTGTGTATCCTTGAACAACTAGTCTTGCCTTGTTCTTGATGATAATTCCTCTATCATCCTTCTTATTCCTAAAAACCCATTTGGTTCCAATGGTTGTCTTCCCATGAGGAAGAGGACAAAGGTTCCAAACTTTCTGCCTTTTGAACTGAAGCAGCTCTTGTTGCATAGCTTTAACCCAACTTCCATCCTTTAGAGCTTCATCAACTTTCTTTGGCTCTATTGAGATAAGAAACAAGAGTGAAGACAAACATTTCTTCATGGGTTTGTCCTCTTGTTCTTACCCCTATGACAACATCTCCAATGATGTTTGTGGTGGGGTGAGACTTGTGGATCCTTAGCTGAGGGATCACAGCAAGTTGCTGAGAGAGATCCAAATTTGAGAAATATAGATCTGGCATAGATGATTCACCCTCCACATTACCACATTTATCAAGATTAACTTGATCCAATGAGTGTGTGACATCATTGATGTTGTCATCTATGATGTGGTTATTAGCATCAAGGAATTCCTGATCACTATCACCATCACCATTGTTGTCTTCTACAATTGAGGTATCTTTATCTGGTCGAGGAGCCTCTGAGCTGGAATTTGAAGGCATAGCAGATGTATCAGCTGAATTTGTCATTGTAGTGCTGATAGAGACCTCATTTGCTGAAGTAGTTCCAACTGGAGCTGAAGATGTTGAGTTGAGGATCTTCCTAGCTCAAATCTTGGATCAGGATCACCTGTATTTAAATTTTCTGCAGATCCTGAAACATTCTCACAAGATTTGTTAAAACAGTTGGTAACTAAATCAAGATCAAACAGCCAATCAGGACCAGAACCAGCCACACAGGGTGTGTGTTCATTGAAAGTCACATTGGCTGACTCCTCAACAATTCTAGTTCTGAGATTGTATACTCTATAAGCTTTAGCTTGGGAAGAGTATCCAACGAAATGTCCATCATCTGATTTTTCAGCAAACTTGGCAATTTGATCCTTGGTATTCAAGATGGTGCAGGGACATCCAAATGACCTGAGAAAACCAATGAAAGGTTTCCTCTTGTGCCAAAGTTCATAAGGAGTCTTACCATGTGTCTTAACTACCAAAACTCTGTTTTGCACATAGCAAGCAGTATTTACTGCCTCTCCCAGAAGGTGATGGGCAGTTTAGAGTCAGACAACATAGTTCTTGCAGCTTCAATTAGTGTCCTGTTTCTCCTCTCAGCAACTCCGTTTTGCTGAGGAGTCCTGGGAGCACTATATTGTCTTGTAATACCTTTTTCATCACAAAATGAATCAAGGATTTGGTTCTTGAATTCAGTTCCTTGATCACATCTTATGGTTTTGACCTTGTGATCACTTGATTCTCAACTTTTAAGATGAAATTCTTCAGAATCTCAGGGTTTCATCCTTAGTTCTAAGAAAGAAAACCAAGTGAATCTTGTAAAATCATCTGTGATCACTAAACAATAAGAGGTCCTTCCTAGACTCATTACACTGGTGGGGCCAAAGAGATCCATATGTAACAAGTGTAGGGGAGTAGTGATGGAGTTCTTTTCCTTAGGCTTGTGAGATACCTTGTGTTGCTTCCCTTTTAGGCATGCAACACAATGATCATCACTTGTAAACTCTTTCTTTGGCATTCCAGTTACCAGATCATGTTTAATTAATTTATTCATGTTCTTAAAGTTTACATGGCACATTCTTTTATGCCATAAGAAAGACTCATCACTATTTGCTTTAGATAGAAAGCATGAAACTTCTCCAGAGGGAGATGTTTCTTGCAAATCCATCTTGTACATGTTCCCTTTCCTGGGGGCTCTGAGCAGGATATGCTCATGAGGAATGACCACTCCAGGCTTGAGAACAATGCACTCATGCTCAGTAAAGAGCATGTTATGACTCAGAAGATTGTACCCAAGCTCCTTAACAAAGTTTACCTTCTCAATGCTGAGCTTACCATTTGTGACCTTGCCCCTTCCAGAAATGTAACCACCTTCATCTCCTCCAAAACCAACTGGTCCTCCATCAATTCTCTCAAAATTATGGAGTAGAGACCTATTGCCTGTCATGTGCCTGGAACAGCCACTGTCAATTATCCAGATATTCCTGCTTGTCTTGAGCTGTTTCTGCACAAAGAAAATGATTAGTTACATTTGGAAACCCAAGCCTTACTTGTCTTGGGCTCACTAAGCGAAATAGAAGGTAATGCAACAGTAATAGATCCTATGGTTGTACTAGGGGGATCTTCAGCTGTTGTTGATGGTGAAACTTCAGTCATTTGGTCTTTCTTAGACTTCCACACCACCTTTGGAGTCTTGGACTTGACCTTCAAAACCTTAGAGGCTTTTGGGAATCACAAGTTTTGATGACTGAACCTTTGGAAGATTCTACATTTACCTTTCTTCCGAGACCAATTTTACTGCAGCAGACTTCAGTGCTTCGGAAGAACTCCTTTCTTCCGAGACCAATTTTACTTCGGAAGGTAATTTTCCATTTACCTTCTTCTTTGATTTGGAGCTTCGAAGGAAACAACTTTCCTTCCGAAGCTTGAGACTTCTTGAAACTCTTTGAAGTCTTTGTATTGGTCATGTGGATAGTACTTTTAGGATTGTATGGGCAATCCTTAGCAATGTGAGAGGTACTTTCACACATGACACATAACATTTTCTTCTTCAAAGGAATCTCCTTTTGAGAGCAAGACTGGCTTTGGTCACATCCCTTCTCCACCTTCATCTTGGTAGATGCTGAGACAATTTTGGGCTGTGAACTGTTCTTGGAGTTTGATGGTCCAGGCTGTGCAGCAGTTGTACACAACATCTCATTCTTCTTCCTTGCACTGAGATGATTGAACAAAACCAGGACTCTTAGCTGAGGAGTCTTGGTTGATGTCTTCAGTCCTCACTACTTTGAAACCTGCAGAGATAAAAACTTGTTTCTACTTAGCATCAAAAGTCCCCTTGATCTCTTGAGCCTTCTTTGCTTTCCTCTTGCTCTTCCTGATCAAGTTCTTTCTCTTGGACTTGGTCATCACAGTAGATTTCTTCTCCTCAGAAGGATAGTGGCCCTTGGAAGAATCCTCTTCTTCACTCTTCTCAGAGGAATTCTTCACTATCATTTCTTCATCATCCTCACTTATAGGATCTATTAGAGGAAGCTCATCTTCACAAGTTCCACACCTAGGAGATCTTACAGACAAGATTGTGTGTGGAGGAGCTATCTCATTTGATCCCAGTCCCTGTCTATTTTGATAGCACACTTTGTTGTGCAGGGATGAGGATATCATATTCTTGAAGGTCTCTTCTTCAATAACACTCTTCTCTGCCTTGGCTTAGCTGATCACAAGCTCATCCTGGCACTCAGTCAACTTAGTTATGAGATCCTGGATCTGAGTTCTAAAATCTGTATGTTCATGTTTTAGTACTGAAATGGTTTTCTCCAAAGTCCTCTATCTTTAACTTGTAATCATTTTCAGACTTTCTAAAATCAGATTTTAATAAGTTTAATGACTCCAGATCAGATCTCATCTCTAAGTTGTAGGACCTGTATCTATTTACTTTAGCAATGCATTCAGGAGTACAGAGATGTTCCAATACCTTGGTTTCATCATGGTCAGCCATCAGTGCTTGGTTTGGAGAAGCATCTTCTACCTGAAAGCTCCAGTCAAAGTCTCCCTCTTCAACAGCAACACCAGCATGTTGCTTTGGCTTCTCATTCTGAGGGGCTTTGTCGGTGTAGTTTGGTCTGGCTTGTGTTTGGCCCCCATTTGTTTTAGGTGCCTTACACTCCCTAGCAAAGTGTCCCATCAGGTTACAGTTGTAACACTTAACTTTGCTTTTATCCAGCACAAACTTTCCACTGGTAGCATTGCTTGGAAATCTTCTTCCTGTTCTCTTGTAGAACTTCTTGGCTCTGTGAGTGAGGAGAGCCATCTGCTGAACTATCTCCATGTATTCCAGGTCATCTGGATGGATACAGTCCAGGTCTTCAAGAGTGAAGAGAGAGTTTCCACAGCTTTCATCAGTAGACACAAAGGCTTGAGAAGAACTTGTCTCTTGAAATGGGCTTCCTTGAATAAAGTTCTCCCTGGGTGTCTCCGGAAAGGTGATAAAAGGACCCTTTTGTGAGTTGTCAGGGTAGCATATGAGATGATGTTGGGGTTCTATGCTATCCCTTTCAACAACATGAAGGGCTGAACCTGTTTGATTGTTGGAGTTGCCAGATGAACCTTGCATGTTCATCTTCATATGGTATCCACTGAGAATCCCATATAACTCTGTGAGAGTAAGAGTTTTGAGGTTCTCAGTCCTCTTGATCACCACACAATAGTGCGTCCATTGCCTAGGAAGTGAGGACATGAACTTCCTTACAATGTCCCTGTTCTCAAGAGGAACTCCTCCATCCACTAGGGTATCCACTATCTCAACATACCTGAAGTATTGTTGAGTCATGGTTTCACCTGCTTTGAAGGTGAAGTTTACAAACTGCTGCTTCAGGAGATCCTTCTTGTTCTCCTTAGCTTCAGAGGAGCCTTCATACATCAGCTTCAGTGCATCCCACAGCTGTTTAGCTATTTTGCACTTCTTAAAGCCTCTGTATACAGAGTTTGGGAGAGCAGTCTGAAGAGCAGTCATGGCCTTCCTATCAATCTCTACTCTTTTTCTATCTTCATCAAAGTAGTTGGCCACATCTTTTGGAATCATACAGCACCAGTAGCAGAAGGAGTGCTGGGTATGAAAGGTCCATTCTCGATAGATTCCCACATTCTTGAATCCAGAGACCTGATGAAACCTTCCATTCTCATACACCAGGTGTCAAAATCATCAAGAGTGATCAGTGGGGATTTGTTCATGGTTCTAGTCTCCATATCAGTCTTTGAGATGGATGCCATTTGAAGAGTTAAGCTTTTGTGTGTGTGAGGGATCTTAAGATGGTGAGATCTTATATCAAGAGCCTGGAAAGCTCTGATACCAATTGCAGGATCGTTTAAGGGCTTGAACAATTTACAACACAACAACACAATGAGGAGAGCAACTAAACTTTGATCAAACAGTGAACTGGATTAACCAAGGTGATACAAAGAACACAAGTAAAGTAAAGAGACAGAACAAGAGAGTTGGGTTTCAAGGAGGCAGTATATTGCTTTCTCAAGTTCTTTTACAAGTGTTACAAAGCATAAAGAAAGATACAAGAACTTGGAATACTTATACTACAACCTACAGCCGGCTATACTTTGAAAGCCAGCTGGATATAATTGACTAGACACTAACAAAATCAATTGTAGGATCAAAAGGCATATCTGCCTTTTGACCTTGTGACTATGACATGCCATAGTTCACATCCTTATCTATTACAAAAAGGATAAAGTACATAAAGTAGAAAATTACAGACTCAAGACCTCAATGTACAGTTACCAAAAGCATGGACCTTTTCACCAACTCATGTAAGTTGGTGACTTTACAGAGATGCAGTGGGAAAGGTGCTTTATGGAACAGTACATCAGATAAAGCATGTATACTAAAAGTCTTCGGAAGAAATATGTCTTCATAGGTTGAAGCTTCGGAAGACTTTGTCTCTGAGGCTTCGAAAGACTTCATGTTTGGCTTCGGAAGATATTGGTCTTGGCTTCGGAAGATTTTACACTTAGAGTATTTTCTAGTGTATTGTGTAAAACTTCCGAAGCATTCTTTACTTCAGTACTTAGTGCATGTTGCAGAGACACATTGGATGTTTTGGGTTGCATCAGACTTAAGGAATCCTTACACAAGTTCTTCCAAAGCCACTTATACTTCGGAAGAGGCTACTTCTTTCCGAGGCTTGAGACATTTTTTCAGGTCTTTATACTTCGGAAGTCATTGTCTTGGTTTCTTCTAATGTTGAAATTCGGAAGAAAGACTTTGTCTTTAGAAGTTGGAGATTCTCTTTGGAAGCTCCTTCAGACTTAACCTTCGGAAGCTTAGCATTTGCCTTCTTAAGTTCTTCATCAATTGCACCAAATTTTTCTAAATGTTTTTTTTGGTTGCACCAGCCTTCCTTGATCCAACTCCCTCTACGCTGATGCTACCAAAACTTCACTTGTTTCTGCTTCTCAAAACTTTCAGCACCAAGGAAAGAAGATATTTATCAGTCCTTTTGTTCTTCCCTAATATGGTGTTAAGAAGTTTGTACAAATCATTCATGGATAGGAGATCCAATCTGTCACTTTGAATGATATGTACCCTTTGTTGTTGCGCTCTAAAGAGAGTTAGCTGACGAGAGCTATACTCATACTCCCATCTAACTATGGACTCAAGTTTAGGATCTTCAACCATTTGAAGGAAGACTTTGCCATTGGTTGATGATCATTCTCTTTCATCCTTATCTCTCATCTTCAACTCCTCTTCAATCTTAGTCCTTGCGGTTAGCTCGGCTAGATGAAGACTCCTTAGATGATTTCTGATGTGACCAGCTATCACAGAGCTTAGGGGTTGGAGAATGGCTTCTATGCTAACTCAGTAATATCAAACTTGCTTAAGTGTAGCACAGACGAGGTATTAAGCCTGTTTATTTCACCATTCTCTCTCTCAACAATAAAGTTATGAGGAGAGTCTTCGAACCTCCACTTGATGATCTTCTTTCTTAGCATAAGGGGTTGACTTGGTACTCTGTCCCCTTTCTTTGAATCCAGTAGAGTCACCAGCCTTCTTCTTAGCTTCTTATTTTCTTCATTTAGTGAGTAAGAGTTAAGGCGAAAAAGATTAGCAGCCTGCTCCAATGTTTCTCTTGGCAGATCAAGGAAGTGTTCTCTAGTGAGGGAACATGAGGAACCATCAACATAGGTTAGCTTAATTGACTCCTCCTCACAAGAGATATCACTCAGAGTAGTACATTTCATGAGCTTCATCTTGATCTCCTTGAATTCCTCTAAGGAGAGATGTGTGGAAGTCCGAGAGGATGACTTGGGTGCTTGTTGGGTAGGTGTTGATGTTTCGCTTATGGGGAGTGTTTTGGGTTTGAGGATGGGTAATTGAGGTGGTTGTGGTGAGGAAGAGGGTAACGGTTATGGTGTGGGTTCAGGGGTTTAAGGCTCAGAGGTTGGCTCAATTTTGATGGGGAAAGGAAAAGGATTTGGTTCAGGTTGAGGTTGGGGTTGAGGTGTTGGTCTGGAAGTCATCCCCTGTACTCTCCGGTACATCTCTTTCCTTCTTCCTGCACGAATGTCAGCCTTGATGTCACTGACATGTCGCTGCAGGGTATTTTTAGACATAGGACCCACCTACCTGCCAGAAAAGCCATGAGCCCAGAGATAGTCTTTCATCCAGGCTTTGTGTCCTAGCTTCTTGACGGCTGCAAGTCTAGGTTCTTCTTCCTTCTTCTTCCTCTCTTTCATTTTTCCTTAGCAGCCTTCTTTCTCTTTTTCTCTATTTGATCTTGCTCTTTCTTAAAAAGCCACAAGATCATGTCATTGTTGTGAGGAGTTAATTCCTCAAGAGAGAATCCCTGCAGTTTAGGAAAGTTATCCTTTCACTCCTCAGCTCCTGGTCATGTTCTTCTTTCTTTCTCCTCCTTTCTTCCTCCAAGGCCAACCTTGTTGCTTCTTATTTTTGTTGATCTGCAGCATAGTTGCCTTTTCTAACTCAATTAGATCCTCTAATGGTAGCAGGAGCACATCTTCACTGACATCTCCAAGATTGATAGCCTCCTGGTTGGCTGCAGCTACGTTACTACTTGCAGCTAGCAACTTCCCAGTGGGTAGTCTACCTTTTCTATTATGTTTCTCCAACCTTTCTTCCTCCATCAGTTCTTCCACAGTCATCTTCCTCTACCCTTTGGTGTCTTCGGAAGCTTTAGACTTGGGAGTTTCTTGTGTAGAGGTTTGAGGTTGAGAGGTTGTGATGGGAGCAAGTGATAGTGATGATGTTTGAGTGAGGGGTAGGCTGAGAAAGTCCTCACTATTGACCTCAGATGCTAGTTAAAGAATTGCTTCTGTGACAACTAGATCATCGGATAGAGAAAATATCCCTTCCACAGCTTCAATCTCAGCTTTGGAAGTTCAAAATGGTTCTTCCGAGGTTTTGACTTCAGCTTTGGACGTCTGTGGGATTGCACTTTCTGTCCTAACTGTTGCAGTTGTTGGGTGATCAGTCCTCATTTCCCCTTTGAATTCAATCTCAGGTTCAACTTGGAACTTAGGTTGACCAACTTCTTGGACGGTGGTAGAAGGTGCATTCAACCTCTAAAGCTCCTCAGCTCCAAAGTACATCATAACAACATCAGGGCTTGGATGTTCAATGGAAGATCTCATCAAGAACTTGGAAAAGAACCTGTTTAGATCATTGAGCATCCTTGGGTCCATTTGAATAACAATTGGAGGAGGCTTAGGGAAAATTGTAGCTTGTTGAGCAGGATATCTTGAAGTCAGAGTTTAAAGTGCAAGACTTTGTGGTTCCTCATCTGTTCGTCTCTGAACACTCTCCCCTTTTTGGTAGCGTCATCCTGAGAGCTTAATAAGCTAGAGGAAGAGGTCAAGGAGACCTGAATTGGTACATGACTAACAGATCTCTCAGTCTATTTCTCAGCTAGTTTGGCCTTGAGACTTTCAATCTCAAGTTGCGGAGTGACAGACCTATCCTCTAAAGTCTTAACCCTGATTCAAGATTTGAGACTTTAGAATGTAGGTCTCTAATGGTGAGTTGCATACTTCCCTCATCTTCTTTTAAAGAATCATGGGGAGATGAGGTAATATATCTGGTATGTTCATCCTCACCACCAGATGTCGTTTCTTGGCACCCTGATTTCCCTTGCCTATTTGTGGGGGCTAGGGAATTGAGGTCTCTTTAGGCTCAGTTGATCCTTTAGAGGGTGTTGTGGATCAACTTCATTGCCATGAAGAGACATAATCTCCTCATCAGTTCCAATAAGTAGGTTGATCAATGTCTAATGGCATTGAGCCTTTGAGAGGGTTGTCCCTTTTTGGTTGAACAAGAGAGTATAGTGACTCACCCTGAGTGGTTTCAGCTTGGGTTTCGGGATCATGGTATTGAGACTGAGGAGACTCAATACCCATATTGAGGTCAAATATGAAGGAAGGTGTGACCTCAGACTGAGTGGAAGCCCATGTTAACACTCTAGTCTTTTTGGATTGAAAAGTGGGTACTTGTTCAATCAAAGTAGATTGAACAAGTGTTCGTTTGGGAGGTATCTAATATGTGATTTTGATGGGGTGGGAAGGTAGATTTGGCATTTTGAGGGTTAGATGATGTGGATTCATCACCTGTGGGGTTAACAGGGATGTCACTAGGAGCTATGCGCTCAATCATACCTGGAAGCAACTTAGTGTGTCTTCCGGGGAAGTTGGTGGACATCCTCTTTAGCACTTTGAAGATGGTCAGCCTTATGTGAGGAACAGGCAGAGCAGCTGCACAAAGAAGCTTGCTCTAGTCCAACTCAGTTAATGATGTGCTGAATGAACTGGGGATACATATAAAATGTTTCCCGTTGAAGGTTCCCCATCAAAAGGGTTAACACAAATCTTGAATAGTTGAAACAGAGGCCTTTTACCAACCCATGAACTAGGCATCCTAGTTCATATGGGATTTGAGCCCATCCCCTAGACTTGTTTGACAAGAAATGAAGGACTATGTGCAGCAGGAACTTCCAAATGTAAGAGAAGTTGAACTTGTACACCGTGGACCTGCTCACATCACCGCCATATCCCATTTGGCTATAAGTGTCATCAAGGTCTGCTTTGGGGAACTCCGTAGGAGAGCCTTCATAATGAAGCTCTAGATGCTCCCTAATGATTTGTTCTGATATGATCAATTCCTGACCACAGATGCTCGACCTAAGAACCCTAACTCCGTTCAGTGTTTCAATCTGAGCATTTCCCAAAATTCGGCCATGTGGTTCGAATAGACCGTGGGTTTAATGGTTAGGGGTGTGAAGTAGGTAGATTGAGTTAGGAAGGAGATAATTTCTGAGAAGTCAGCATCCTTGGAAGAGTAAAGGAGTGCGACTTGGTTGTGCTGAGGTTTTAGTGCCATTTTTGGGAGAAGTTGCAAAGAAATGAGTTTGAATTTGGGTAAATTGGAGACGAAGGAAGATTTGGGCAGTAAATTCAGTAAAAATATTAAGAAAGTGAGTCGGGATTATTTAAATAGATGAAAAGGCGGTTTTGGTGGTTGGATGAGGTGAAAAGATGGTCTGGGGTAAGATGTGACTGGGGCGGTAAGGTTAAATCCATTTAAATATTCCAACATCATTAATAAAAATTTTTCTTTTTCAAGAGTGGGGCCTAAAATATTTCCGTTACACAGTAAAAGCTTTCTTCTGAGTATAAAACATTTCCAAAGGTATTCTTCTTCCGATGCCAATCTTACTTCTGAAGGTAAATGTCTTACTTCCGAGAGTAAAAATGACTTTCTGAGTGGACAAGTTTATAAGCTTCGCAATTAGATTTGATACATCATCATATGCTTATTCCGAGACTAAAACTCTTCCGAAAAGAAGATTTCCCTTGGAGGAATTTTGCTTCGGATGATATACATGACATCTTCCGAGGGTTAATTCCTCTTCGGAAGAATTTATACTTAGTAAAATTTGGAAGAAACCTTATGTGACAGAGCTTAGATTGTTTTTTACAAAGACAAGACACATTTTAAATGGTTTTTCAAATGAGATGGACTAATCAATGTTTATCATCCCAATAGTTGTAATAGGATACTTGAATCTTTGTTCATCAAATGCTTTGGTGAACAAATCAGCATATTGTTCCTTCGAATCAACTTTGATTAGTTTAATCAGATTTTTCTCATGAATATCTCTAATGAAATGATACCTGATATCAATGTGCTTTGTCTTGGAGTGCTTTATAGGATTTTCTGTTATTAAGATAGCACTATTGTTGTCAATATGGATAGGAGTGCTCATGAAGTTGAATCAATAGTCTATCATCTGGTTCTTAATCCTTAGCAGCTGAGCATAGCAACTAGCAGCAGCAATGTATTCAGCTTCAGTAGTAGATGTTGAAATGCAAGATTGCTTCTTGCATTGCCATGAGATGATCCTTCCACCAAAAAATTGACATCCTCCTGATGTTGATTTCTTGTTGATATTGCAGCCACCATAGTCACTACCAGAATAGCCATAGAGATTAAAATTATTGTTCTTTGGATACCAAAGACCCAGTTTAGGTGCTCCTTTGAGATATCTGAGGATTCTCTTGGCAGCAACTAGGTGAGATACCTTTGGAGCAGCCTGATATCTTGCACACATCCAAGTTGCAAACATGATATCAGGTCTACTTGTAGTGAGATACATTAGAGAACCAATGATTGCCCTATACTGATATTGATCAGTATCCTCCCCCTCAGAGTCAAGACAGAGATTGTGGTTTATGGGTATAGGTGTCTTGGTTTGCTTACAATCTTTCATATCAAATCTTATTAAAATGTCACTGACATATTTAGATTGATTGATAAAGAACCCTTCCTTCATCTGCCCACCTGAATTCCAAGGAAAAAGTCCATTTTTCTCATGGAACTCATCTCAAATTTCTTCTTAATAGTGCTCTTAAAGTCGTTGCATATTTGGTCATTTGAGGAACCATATATGATGTCATCAACATAGACTTGTACGAGCAAGATGTCTTTTCCAGACTTTCTTATGAATAGATTCTTGTCAATGGTACCTCTAGTATATCCATTCTTCGGGAGAAACTGAGACAAAGTCTCATACCAGAACCTAGGTGCTTGGTGCAGCCCATAGAGAGCTTTATCCAATTTTCACACATAGTTGAGGTGTTGTGGGTCTTCAAATCCTAGAGGCTGGCATACATAGACTTCCCTATCTATATCCTCATATAGAAACACACACTTAACATCAAGTTGGTAGACAGTAAAATTCTTGGATGCGGCATAAGAAAGAAAGATCCTTACTGCCACAAGTCTTGCAAGTGGTGCAAAGATATTAGTGTAATCAATTCCTTCCTCTTGAGTGTGTACTTGAACAACCAGTCTTGCCTTGTTCTTGATAATCAATCCTCTACCATCTCCCTTGTTCCTGATGGTAGCGGACATAGGTTCCAAACCTTTTTTCTTTTGAATTTTAAGTAATTCCTCTTGCATTGACTCAACCCAGCTACTATCTTTCAAGGCATCTTCTACTTTCTTGGGTTCTATCTGAGATAAAAAGCTTGTGTACAGGCAGACGTTCCCATTGTGAGTTTGTCCCCTTGTTCTAACACCTTCAGAGACATCTCCAATGATGTTCTCAGCTGAATGAGTGTTATGAATCCTAAGCCTAGGAATCACATCCAATTGCAAAGATAGATCCAGATTGGACATTTTTGCTCAAGAAGTTGAACACTTGGACCAACTCTTGTTTTGATACTCATTCAACGAGAAATGATTGAATGAATAAGAAACAACATCAGCATCAGCTGGCTATGAAGCACCATTAACAGTTGCATGTTCCTTCAGGATGCAACTTTCATCAGCTTGGTGTTGTAAAGTGTCACCAGATGAGTTTTGAGGCTCACTAGGTTAACAACTGGTTGAAGCTCCACTATCTCTTGAGATAGTTATACTATCAGATCTGCCAAATATGGGAGCTTGGTTTGCAGCAACTCTTGGAGAACTTGGAAGAGGTTTGGGCAACTCATCATCAGAATCACTTCGAGTACCTGTTGCAGCTGAAACATTCTCACAAGAGGGTTTAGAATAGTTTAGAAACAATTCTAAATCAAAAAAATGATCAGGGTCATTCCCCCTAACACAAGGAGTGTGCTCATTAACAACAATGTTTGATGATTTCTCAAATTGTAGCTTTTCATTATTATAAACTCTATAAGCAAATAGAGTTTGAGGAATATCCAACAAAGATAGCATCATCCGACTTTTCAGCAAATTTTGCTAAATTGTCTTTTGTGATAAGTATGCTACACCTGCTGCCAAAGGACATTAGAAAGCCAATGAATGGTGGCCTCTTGTTCCATAGCTCATAAAGGGTTTTTCCATGTGGCTTAACTACAACAACCCTGTTCTGCACATAGCATGCAGTGCTGACTGCCTTTGCCCAGAATGTTAGAGGCAGCTTTGAATCAGCTAACATAGTCCAAGGAACCTCAATAAGTGTCTTGTTTCTCCTTTCAGCAATACCATTTTGTTGAGGAATTCTAGGAGCACCATATTGTCTAGCAATCCCTTTTGCGTTACAGAACGAGTCAAGAACTCGATTCTTATACTCAGTCCCTTGATCACTTCTAATTATTTAAACTTTGTGATCAATTTGATTTTATATTTTAAGAATAAAAGATTTTAAAGTTTCAGCCGTTTCATCTTTAGTTCTTAAAAAGAATATCCATGTAAATCTTCTAAAATCCTCAACAATCACAAGGAAATGTGATTTTCTTCCAATGCTTATTATACTTTTGGGACCGAATAGATCCATGTGCAATAAGTCTAATGGAGTGGTGATAGAGTTAAGTACTTTGGATTTATAAGATGCTCTATGTTGCTTTCCTTTCAGACATACAACACAGTAATGTTTGCATAAAAATTTCTTTTTAGGCAAACCATGTACCAAGTTATTTTTAACCAATTTATTCATGCTTTTAAAATTGACATGACATATTCGTTTATGCCATAGTGTTGACTCATCACCATCGGCTTTGGAAAGGAAGCAAGATACTTCACCTAGTGAGGAAGCATTGTTCATATCCAACTTGTACATATCCCCTTTCCTGGGAGATCTAAGAAGCACCAATTCCGGAGGAATTGTCATCCCGGGTTTGAGGATAATGCACTCATGTTCTGCTAAAAGCGTTTGATGCTTTTGATCACAAAACTGAGAAACACTTAACAGGTTGTGTTCAAGATATTTCACAAAGTGTACTTTGTCAACTTTTAAATTACCATTGGATATACTCCCTCTTCTAGAAATATATCCTCCGGCCTCACTTCCAAACTGAACATGACCTCTATCAAAATGTTGAAATTGTTTAAGGAGAGATCTATTCTGTATCATGTGCCTGGAGCATCCACTATCCACAATCTATACATTGTTGTTCTTGTCATGTGGATGTCCCTGCACATAACATGAGAAGATTAGTTTTTAATAGAAACCCAAGCCTTTTGGTCTTGGGTTCTTCCAATGATGATTACATAATTGATCCAAAGTTTATGCATGGGTGTTCAATGGATGTCTTTGAGGAAGAGTTTTGGGATGCAGCATCTTCTTTGATCTTACATTCCATCCCTTGGTTGACCATAGTAGATGAGCTTGTTGAAGCTTGTGCAACATGGCATTCTTCCGAAGCTTCTTTCTTTTCGGAAGAAGCCTTCACCACCTTTTCTTCCTAAGCAGTTCTCTTCTCAGAAGGTTTCAAAGGAACTCTCTTGTTCTTTTGAATTTTCTTAACCTTGTCTTCCGAAGCAATTTTCCTAAATGTGTTTCTTTCGAAAGCAACTTTGCTTCTGAGACAAGCTTTCTTTCCTCATCACTTGGGTCATGTGATATGGTCAAAATGTGAAACCCTCCTTGACTCCTTTCTTAACATTATTTGCATAATGTGTGCTTGCAAGATTGTAGTAACAATCTTTAGCCATGTGGTTTTGCAGACCACACATTTATGCATGCAATGTTAACCTTTGAGGGATGTGAGCGTTGTTTGTTGCCTTTCTTGTTTTCATCAACAGTCTTCCCTTTTAACTTCTGATCTTTTGGTAGGATAGGAGTGTTGGTAGTACACTCCTTTCCTGAATCAGAGTTTCCCACCACCTGGAATCCAGCTGAAATAAAAACACCCTTTTGTTTTGGGTCAATATTTAGCTTGGACTCAACCACTTTCTTGGTAGTATTTCTGGCTGCCTTAGCTTGGTTTCTTCTAGCTTTGGTAGTCATCGGTTCATCATCTTTGGTAGAAATGGGTAGATTTACCTGGTCCTTCCCTGTGATGGTCTCCATAGTTGCATCGCTCTTTGACTCGTGGGAAGGTGGGTCAGCAGATGGAACCTCTTGCTCTTCGGTCCCATATCTTTGTTGTCAAATAGAGTCATAAGAGTGTGGTGGAGCAATTTCATTGGTTCCCAACCCACTTTTGTTTTTATAACAAAGCTTTCAGTGAGAGGATGATGCAAGAATGGCTTGGAAGTTTTGCTCAGAAATAGCATGCTTCCTTGCTTGAGCCTCAGCTGTGACAAGTTGGGCTTGAGCCTTAAACAATTTGGAGATTAAATCTTTGATTTGAATCTTGTAGTTTTATGTTCATGTTTTAACAAGGACATGGTTTTCCCTAACTCTTCAATTTTATTTTGATAGTTAGATTCAGCCCTTTTAAAATCAGATTTTAAAATATTTAACGACTTAATATCAGATTTAGTTTCCATATTGTAGTCCTGGTATAATTTAACTTTAGCAGTGCAAGTTGGAGTACAGAGGTGTTCATATACATTGTTGTCCTTAGTTCCAGCCATCAAAGCTTGAGCAAGAGTCACATTGAAGATCATGTATAGATTGGACTCACCTTAGATTAGATTATGTTTATATTTCATTGTAATAGGTTTAATGTTAGTTTACTTTTATATGTTGCTTATTTTGAGTTGTTTCTCTGTCCAGGGAAACTATGAGCGAAACTAGTTTCTGCCGGGTGAAACTACATGTTCGACAGCATAGTTTCGTTGGCAGCGAAACTTTTAGCGAAACTATGTCTTCTGTATATAGTTTTGTCTTGCTCATTGTTGAGCATCCTTGCAAAAACCTAATCGAATATTACTGTTGCAAGAGACTATTGTAAGCTTGTTCTTTGCTGAAATATATTGAGCTTTGTTACCGTTGATTGTATTGGATCCTTATTGCTTATATTTGAATACTTTGTGGTTGTACATATTCTTCTTCATATTTGTTGTTTGTTATTGTTTATGATATTAAACAAATCAACATATCATTTGTACAGAAATTTGATCAAATGGACCAACAAAATGGTATCAGAGCCTTAGTGCTCTTGATTGTTTGAGGTTTTTGGTTGTTTTTGTTCAATATCAATATTTTATCAATTCCAGATCAAATTTGAGTGTATTTGATATGGAATTTGATTGAATTTTGCTTGTTATTGGTTGGGAAAACTCTGTTAATCATTAGATCTCAAATCCATTGAGATTTAGGCGATTTCAGATTGATTTTGTGTTGAAAAAGCTTTTCAAATTCATCCAGCGAATTTACTGCTCATCCAGCAAAACTATTATCATCTTTCAGCAAAACTACATGTGTTTTACACTTTGTAGTTGTTTTGAGCATCTCAGCGAAAGTACAGTCCTTGAACGAAAGTTCACCTGTGTTTGTGTACATCTTCTAAGCGAAATTGCTGTCAAAATTATCACGTAACGAAAGTTCAAGCTTTTTTTGTGCGAAATTGCCGGCGAAACTAAGCATTCTCAAGCTTCTGGCTAGCGAAACTAGTGCCGAAATTTCCAGTGAAATTATAGTCTGCTTTGCGAAACTAGTCTTCTCTGCGAAACTAGCTTTTCTCTGTGAAACTAGCTCTGCGAAACTAGCTAATTTCTGCGAAATTGTTATTTCCTATGCGAAACTAGCATGTCAAAGATGACTACTCTCATCCTCGTAGATTTAGAAAGTGTTGCTCCCAACTGACCTATGTTGATACATCATGTTCCTAGTTTATGTTCTTAATGTAAAAGTCTTTCATTTCTTACACATGTGTAATGTAACTACTTAATGAAATATGATATGTTCTTGATGTTTATTTATCTTTAAATATTTCATATTATTGGTGGTTATTCATGCTAATGGACCATACTTATGGGTCATAAGCATGAATGAATCATACTTATGGACCAGTCGCACGACTGAACCAGGAGACTGGATCAGTCGTATGAATGAGACATAAGATTGACTCAGTCGTACGACTGAACCTTCAGTCGTGCATATGAATCAACCGCATGAGTCAGTCAGACAACTGAACCATGCTAATGGTTCAGTCGTACGAATAAACACTAGAAAACCTATAAATACCACATAATTCGTGGAAAAACTGAGACATCGAAGATTATTAAACCCTAGCCGTCCAGAGCGTCCTAAACAGCATATCCAACTTCAAAGTTCATTCCTTATCGATTTCTAATCAATTCTTAATGTTTGTTTCATCGTTAGATCGATCGGGTTGTCGTTCTCACTGATTGGATCACCAATCAAATAGAATTCCTCGCTATTTGATCTGGTCTCACGCAAAATCCGTTAGTAGTCCGTACAAAAATGGTCCTAACAAGTGGTATCAGAGCTTTGGCTCGTGATTTTGCGTGGATTCAATTGGTTTTGGTGTTAAAACCTACTTTTTCAATCAAAAGAGTCACCGTTTTGCTTCAAAAGGTGTTTTTGACGTTTGCATGTGTTAAAATTTCGATTTTCATCAAACAGCAAATTAGGGTTTCTGGAAAATTCGTATTTTGTGTCAAAGTATTCAAAATATTCGATTTTTCAAACACAACAGCCTTCAGTCGCACGTCTGGCTCATTCGCACGACTGAACTCATTCGTATACACTCATTCGTATGACTGAACTCAGTCGTGTCTCTCATTCTCACAGTTAAACAGCTCCAGTCGTTTGCTTTCATTTGTCCTACTCATTCGCACGACTGAATCCAATCGCACGATTGAATTCATTCGCATAGCTCATTTGCACGAGTGAATCTGTCATGTTCTAAGTTTACCAAGTCTATATCAATGGAAGACCAGTTTACTGCATTCACTGCTGGAAAGGACTCACGTATCCAAAACCTTCTACATCTGGAGAATGAGATAGGAAACCACAACAAACCGCCAAAGTTGTTAAGTTTGGATGAATACCCACAGTGGAAACAATGGTTTGAAATCTACTTGAATGGAGTTGACCCAAACCTTTGGACATCCATTGAGTCTGGTTACGGTACCAGTCAGTGCAAATAGAGTCAAATTGACTCACGTATCCAAAACCTTCTACTTCTGGAGAATGAGATAGGAAACCACAACAAACCGCCAAAGTTGTTAAGTTTGGATGAATACCCACAGTGGAAACAATGGTTTGAAATCTACTTGAATGGAGTTAACCCAAACCTTTGGACATCCATTGAGTCTGGTTACATGGTAGCAGTCAGTGCAAATGGAGTCAAATTGACTTTGGGAGGAATGAGTGAATCCCAGAAAACTATGCATAATGCTGAAAAGAAAGTGTTAGTGCTCTAGAAAGATTAACATGTTGTCTTTATGTGTCTTTTTACTATTTATAATAGTATAGGGACTAGTTTTGTAGTTTTGTTAGTTCCTTTTTGTTTCATTATAAATAGCTTAGACTTGCAGGTAGTAAGGGTGTGTATAGAGAGAAACTGCTTACCTACTTTGTAATTTGTCTTTGCTTGATATTAATGAAACAGTGAATTTTGTTGATATCTTGCTTGATTTGATTACTTTGTTTGTATTTCTTTAAATTGTGTTCATACATCATCACAGATTGGTACATTTGATCCTATTAGAAAGCATATGCCTTGTTGACTCAGTCTATACCTAAGGACATATTTCATCAGTTCTCTCAGAACAAGCAGTCTACGAAGTTATGGGTGTTGGATTCTTTATGCCTAAGACACATAGAAATTTGATGTGGTTAGTACGTTATGATCCAAGTCGGGTCATACCCAATAACAAGCTTAGCAAACACCAATTTATATTTAATTGATGATATGATCATGCAATTAAATACTTACACCAATTTAGAAAATGGGTTTTCTAAATAAATTGTATGTGAGATAGAACAACTTATAAGGATATTTTGTTCATGGACATTATGTGTAATGTTATTTAAGTTGGTTAAGTAACATCAAATAATAAAAGTATGTATAAGTTATATAATTAAAGGGTTAATTATATAACTCATAATATAACTAGTGAATATTTATTAAGTATCTAAAAATTAGGGGGAAACCCAATTTTTAAGTAAATTCGGCCGCCCCTTTGAGGGGACTCTTGGCCTTTTGTTACTTGGAAACACAAGACCACATTCACTAGTTTCATACTCCATCCTTTCCACTCTCTCTCATACATGCAAGATTCATCTTTTCTCTCATCTAAGAAGAAAACACAAGGCTGAAAAAAGGGGTTTTCTGCAGCCTACATCTTGCGATTTTTGGTGTAAAAAATCCTAGCAACCAAGTGTTTTGCTTGAGGCTTGTGGGTATACAAGCTTGAGGACATCTTCTTTGGTGTTTTGGTCTTTCAAGACTTCATCCTCTTCTTCACATTCAACGATTTGGGCAGCCTTTTGGAAGGTGGTTCATCTAACGATTTTGGGCAGCTTTGGAAGGTAATTCCATGGTTCATTTTGGTTGTTATAGTTTTCTTGTTTGCTAGTTCCTTCACATATAAATGATCCTTATAATCTTGGGTTTGTTGTTGATATATAATGTGACTTAATTTTCAGTTTATAAAACATTATATTAAGGATTGTTTCCGCTGCGTTTTTCTTGTTTAAATGGTTAAACTACTTAGATAATGGTCCAACAAACCCAACATTGGCATCTAGAGCCGGATATGTGGATGACTAGCTTCATTATCCTTGTAAAATTGGTTTTATAGGGTTTTAACAACCTAATAGGGGCTGTTTTGTGATGTTATGATGAATCCCCAACCTTTCAAGGTTATATCTTACATGCTTATGATTAAACCTTGAAAGAATAGATATCAAAATGGTTGATAGTGTTTTGTTTGGACAAAACACCCTAAATTCTTGGTTTATGTTGGCTGAAAATTTAGGGTCAAATGGGGATTCATTTTGGTTCTTGGATGATGTTTCATATTCGTGCATAACCTAGCCTTGACCTTGTGTTGATTTGGTTTTGAATGGATGTTTGTTTTGGTTGATTTCATTCATAATGGGTTGTAATATTATTCTTTTATGTTTGTATTTGGATGTAATTTATTTATTCATTCAATGGCAATGTAATAGATAGATTAGTGTGCTTTCTTTTATTAGAAAATTTGTATTAGGATATAAATTTTGTAAAAGAAGATGCACAAGATGGAAGCACAAAAGGAAGACACAAAGAGAAGGACTTGAAGCATTTGGATGCAAGTTCAAGTGGGGGTCTTTGGAGATCTCATCTTTTGTGTTGTGTTCAACCCCTAGGAAAGACCAAATAACAACACTTGTGATGGCAAACAAGTGTTGTCAACATAGTGCCTATGGTTATGCACATGTGGTTGTTTTATATATGCTTGTTTGATTATTCATTTTATGTTGATTGTTTGATATGTGGATATGCTTAACAATCTAAATAAATTATCATAACAAGCTGAATTTTTTGGTTCCTAATCATTAAGTGACTAATAAAAGGTGATTAAAAGGATTAATGATTTCAAAATAAAAGAGGTTTTATTAAAAAGGAACCATAGGATACCATGTATTTGAAAGCATGCGAATACAAGGTATATAGAGTTTTCATAACTAGAATTAATGGAAACTTAAATCCCTTTGGAAACAAGTTAAACACCATCCTTTTACACGACACTCGAATCACTTGAAAACTGCTTGTGGGATAAAGGTCACCTAACCACTTTTAGGGAACTTGTGTGTTTGAGGTGGGCTTAACATACTTGTGGGATAAAGATCACCTAACCACTTGTATGTGTAAACTCACACGTGTGTGTAAGTAGGACGACTTGAATTGGAAACCATGTGCATAGGGTCACCGAAGCATGGCGTACAATGGTGTTGATGGGATTTTACATGCCGACTAAACATAAGATGTTTAACCGATCCCATAAAGCTAGAAGTTGCAATAGGTTGCAATTGTCAAATGTTGACTACCTTGTTAATTTAAATAATGGGATAAAGGTCACCAAACCATCATTTAAATGTAACGTTGGATTCTAGATTTTAATTATTAATTTTCTATGAGACGTGGAAAGGGTATTAATAATTAAAATACAATTTTTCAGAAATACTAATATAAACATTGTGATTTTGTAGAAATGGCCGCAAACAATAATGCTACCACCCCGCTCGTCCCTACCCTATCACTGAGAACGATCTTAGAAAAGGATCGTCTTAACCATAATAACTTTATGGACTGGTATCGAAACTTGAGAATTGTTCTCAAGCAAGAGAAAAGGGCCTATGTCCTTGACGATCCTATTCTTGACCAACCCGACCCCAAGGATGTTGAGGCCTATAACGATTGGCTTCAATACACTAAGGATTCCATGCAGGTTTCCTACCTCATGTTGGGAACTATGATTCCCGAACTCCAAAAGGATTTGGAGCATCTTGGGCCATATGACATAATTACCCAATTGAAGGAAATGTTCCTTCAACAAGCTAGGGTAGAGCGCTTCGAAACGGTTCGAGCGCTTCATGCGTGTCATATGGAAGAAACCCAATCGGTATCATCTTATGTTCTTAAGATGAAAAGCCACGTTGATCGTCTCGAGCGGCTTAATTTTCTCATCTCAAAGGAGTTGGCCACGGATTTGATCCTTAATGGCCTAACTAAAAGGTTTGAGACGTTCATAATGAATTACAATATGAACGGATGGGACAAACGTATTGGTGAGCTTCACGCAATGCTCAAAATAGCAGAGGCAGGAATGGGTAGAACAGTTCTACCTGTTCTCTCGATCAATGAGGGAGGCAATAAGAAAAGGCCATTCCCCGATCCCAAGGCAAATGTTGCCAAAGGAAAGGGGTACATTGTTGATACATGTATGTACCTAGATCATGATATGAATGTAATAGATCTTGTTTGTCTGATTCTGATGTAATGTTTGGAATGTTAATGAAATGATATTGGTTGTTTGTGATTTATAAGGTTTAATATTTCATTAATGAGTCGATGTTTAATTGGTTAAATAGGTTTGTGATTGTTTGAATTGTTACACATAATGTTATATTAATTAATACATTCAAACTTAACATAATGAAGTTCTCATGCGAATGGCTCATACGAATGGACCATACGCATGAATAACTCCATATGAATGACTCAGTCGCACGACTGAACCAGGAGACTGGATCAGTCGTATGATTGTAACATAAGATTGGCTCAGTCGCACGACTGAATACTCAGTCGTGCGGATAGATCAACCGCATAGTTCAATCGCACGATTGAACAATACTAATGGTTCTGTCGCACGAATGAACAACTCTAACCTATAAATACAACCCAATTCGTGGAAAAACGTAAGCATTCATTCTATTTCGACTCTAGACGTACCCTAGCCGTCCAGAAGCCTCCAAGTTCATACTCCAAGTTCATAGAACGCTGTAGATCGATTCCTAATCGATTCTTAACGTTTGATTCAATACTTTATTGATTCTACGTGCGTTCTCACTGATTGGATCGCCAATCAAATAGGATTCCGCACTATTTGGTTTGGTTTACACGTTAATCATTCGGTATTTCGTTCAAATACCAGGTCCTAACAAGTGGTATCAGAGCTTTGGCTCTTGATTACGTGTGATTCAATCAAGTTTGATACAAAGTTTGTGTTTTTACCCTAAAAACGCAATCTTTTTGTGTCAAAAGTTGTCTTGGACGTCCCCTGCTCATCAAGTTTCGGTTTCTACGACATTAGGCGATTAGGGTTGGAGAAAATTTGAATTTTTACGACCAAAACACGTTTAACCTAGAAATTTTCGCAAAACAGCAGCTTCAGTCGCACGAGTGAGCCATTCGCACGACTGGACTTCATTCGCATACTCCAGACGCACGATTGGACTGAGTCGCATCTCCATTCGTACGACTGAACCATCCGTTCGCAGTGTTCATACGCATCAGCTTCATTCGCACGACTGAACCAATCGATCAGTTCAACCGCACGATTGAACCAGTCGCATAGTTCATTCGCACGGATAGCCCATTCGCATCACTCCAGTCGCACCAGTTGACAGTTTGTTTAGTAGACTTAAAGTTAATCGAGATGGAAGATCAGATGTCAGCGTTTACTGCCGGGAAGGACTCAAGAATCCAGAACCTACTGTTACTTGAGAGTGAGGTGGGGAATCATAATAAACCACCAAAGCTCTTAACGTTAGATGAGTTTCCCCACTGGAAACAATGTTTTGAGATCTACCTCAATGGAGTGGATCCAAATTTGTGGGAAGCTATCGAGATAGGGTACAGTATGCTGGTTGGAGCCGATGGGGTAAAGCTTACTTTGGGAGGGATGACTGATGCTCAGAAAGTTAAGTATAATGCAGAGAAGAGAGTCTATGCATTGATCACACAGTCTATTCCTAAAGATATTTTCCACCAGTAATCGGAGAATAAGCAGGCCAAGAAATTGTGGGATGAGCTAGAAAAGAGATATGACAGGAATGCTTCGCTAAAGGCAATTAAATCTAAGGAGTTAAAGAAAGAGTTTGACAACTTCTCATCGATGGGAAATGAGAGTTTGGACGATGTGATTGATAGATTCTACCATCTGATGAGCGAACTACATACACATGGGGTTGCTACTACCATGGAAGAAAAAGTGTCAAATTTTGCAGACAGATTGCCAGAAAAGTGGGCTTCATTTGTGTCAATCTGAGACAGAATGAAATGTTGGCAAAGTTGGATATCAATGACTTCATTCTAAAGCTGCGAGAAGAAGCGCTTAGGATGAAGTACCGAGCTCAGAAGTCTTCATACACTCAGAATCCAGCTTTGTACAATGCAACGCCTCAAGCTAAGACGTCTGGAGCACCTCTTCAGACTGCATTTGTGTCTAGCTCTTCTGGTCCTTCACAAGCTTCTCCTTCAGGATCAGAAACATCAGGGTCTTCTTGTACCCATTACATTGGATCTGAAGCAAATGCTACTAGACTGAAGACCGAGAAACTTGGTAATGTGACTGTGGAAGTAGCTCGAGAGCACATGGATGTCTTGGCAGCAGTGGTTCATTCCTATGATGGACTTGTTGCTGGGAAAATTGGAAACTGCCATCTGGCAGATGAGGACTACGAGCAGGTGGATGAAATGGAACTAGAGAGGATGGACATTATGTGGGCCTTAACAAGTGCTGTCCGGAGGGCGAAGAAGTTTGTGAAAAAGACCGGACAGAATTTGGTTGCTACTAAGGACACAACATTTGGCTTTGACAAGAGCAAGGTGACCTGCTTCAACTGTGGAGAGAAGGGGCACTTCAAAAGAGAATGTGTGAAGCCAAAGAAGACTAGGAACGGGAACCCATTCTCGTCCTTCACTCGTCAAGACAAGCAAGCTAGCAGTTCTACTTCATCAAGCAAGGATCCAAAAGCCTTGACTGCCCATGATGATGAAGGACAAGACTGGAGGTTTTGGTTTGTCTCTCCGGGAGAATCCAACATTGCGAGCGTGGAAGATTTAGATGATGATTCCGCGAGTGAAGGAGATATTGTAGTTGAGATAGCGATGTCAAATAGTGAAGAGACAACTGCAACTGAGGTCAGCTACAAGCCTGAAGAAGGGACGTCCACAGCAAAGACAGAATCACTAGAACCAGAGATATCTGATGCTGCGATGATGGCTAATTCTTCTGAACCTCCTCAGGTAAGTACCACTGACCAACTGTTTCAAAATCATGCTTGTTCTGATTGTAATACATTTAGAGATAGCATAGATTAGAAATTTGCTAGGTTATTAGATCATAATGATAACCTAGTAAAGGATTTGCAACTGTGCACTGAGGCTAATAGAGTTTTAAAACATAATGAGCATAGTTACAAAGAATTTTGACTAAACAGCTTAGGGAAACTGAAGTAGTAGCATTTAACCAAGCTAACGACATTAGGTACTATCTTAACTCCCTAGAAGACACTAAGAAGCAAAAGGCAGTTTTAGAAGTAGAAGTAAACTCTTTAAAACAGAAACTGCACAGTTGGACAAGTTCATCACATATTGTCCAACACTTAGTGAGAGAACGTAACAACGGGGAGGGTTTGGGTTATAAAGTGGTTCCACCACCACTTGAGACCTTGATGAACACTAAGAGTAGACCAATAAATAATTATCCCATCAAGGATCATGTGGTGTCTACTCCTCTTGTTAGTGATCCAGATTCCTCACGTTCATCAATTGAATCTGGAACAAAACAAAAGGAGGGCACTTCAAAGGCAAAGGGTAAAATGCCTTGTGTTAATCTGGAAAAAGAATTTGAAAAGGTTAATATAAAGTCAGGGTCAAACAAAGTCAAATCTGAACCTAAAAAGACTGTTAATGGTAATCTTTCATAAGTTTTATGTCAAAAACCAGTTAACCAAAAAGAAAAGGATGTTAAAAATGTTAAAACAATTAATTTTGTCAAACAAGAGAAAACATCAAAAGAAACAGAGTCAAAACCCAAACTAAGTGATGTTACTAGAGTGTCACACACATCTCCACAAAGAAAGTTTAATCATAAAGTTGATAGCAGGTCCTGCTACAACTGTGGAGAGTGTGGACACATTGCTTCCTTTTGTCCTTACTATCAGACACCTAGGAAGAAGATTGAACTTCAGGATTCAAAACCTAGGTCTTCTAAGAGGAGTTCTTTAACTCCACCTAGAAGAACTAGTGAACCCAAAGTTCAACCCATTAGCCAGTCAACTGTTTATCACAAACAGGCATTGCATAAATCTGGCTTATGGAAAGAAAAGTCATCCTCTATGTCTGATAATGATGACAAGAAGGAACCTGAGCTACCCACACCTTCTAAGGGTCAATGGGTTGAATTCATGATGTGTGATGCCTCTGGTAAACCCAAGCCAGTAAAGGCTTGGGTTCCTAACCTAAACTAATCTTTTACATTGTATGTGCAGGGTGTTCGCTACAGTGCTGAAACCAACACGTGGATTGTAGACAGCGGAGCATCCAGGCACATGACAGGAAACAGGCTCTTTTATCAAACGTCAAACAAATAAAAGGAGGGCATGTTTCGTTTGCTGGAAACAAAGGAGGCTATATCACTGCTCAGGGAGAGGTTGGAAATCAGAAAGTTAAGTTTGATAAGGTGAACTATGTTCAACAACTTCAAAACAACTTACTTTCTGTTTCCCAAATCTGTGATAAGGGATTTAAAGTCATATTCGACAACAAGAAGTGTTACGTCCTAAAGAAAGACCACATGATTCCAAAGGACCAAGTTTTGATGACAGCTTCAAGATATAAAGACCTTTATGTTTTGGATCTCTCAACGGCTTCAACAACGGATCATGAAGTTCAGTGCTTTCTATCCAAAGCTACTGAGAAGGACTCCATCTCCTGGCATAGGAGAATGGGACACATCAATCAACGGAAGATGAATCACTTGATCCAGAAGGATCTCGTGAGAGGAGTTAACATCAAGAATTTCCAACTTCCTGATTTTTGTGTAGCTTGCAAGAAAAGCAAACAGACGAAGAAGTCTCATAAGGAAAAGAAAGTTCATTCTATAGAACTTCCTCTTGAACTTCTTCACATGGATCTGTTTGGTCTAGTCAGTACAAAGAGCATTGCAGGCGACTTGTACTGTTTTGTGGTTACTGATGACTACTCAATATTCTCTTTGGTAATGTTTCTAAAGTCCAAATCAGAAACATTTGAGTCCTTCAAGGAGTTAGTAACCACACTGGAATCTCTCTACAAGCTGAAGGTAAGACAAGTACGCTCAGACAACAAGACTGAATTCAAGAATCAGTGGATGGAGGCATACTGCAAGGAAAAGGGAATTGTGCATCAATTCACTTCTACCTACACGCCTCAGATGAATGGTGTTGCTGAGAGAAAGAATAGAAGCTTGATAGAGACAGCACGGACAATGCTGGCAGACTCGAAACTGCCTATCCAATTCTGGAATGAGGCAGTTGCTAATGCATGTTATACATTGAATCGAGTTCTGGTAGTCAAGCGCCACGGAAAGACATGTTACAAGCTACTACAACGACGTAAACCAAATCTGGAGTATCTCGAACCATTTGGTGCGCCGTGCACACTTCTGAAGAAGACTCAAGAAGGTAAATTCAGCGAGAAGGCTGATGAAGGGATCTTCCTAGGATACAACATACCGAACAAGAGAGTTTATAACAACTCAACGGGTTTAGTAGAAGTATGGTGTAATGTTGATGTTCAGAGATATACCACACCACCTACTGGCAAAGGACCCGCCTACTTTTTCGACTATGATGGATTCTTCAAGTCCTTCAACGTCCCGATCTCCCCTTCGGATGACGAGTTAGCTACACGGATGATGTATGACATCTTGAATACACCATCTCTTGATTCAACATCATCGAGCTCACAGGGAGAATCATCTACTCAGTCAGGGGGAGTAGTCGACGACAGTGACTCCTCCTCAGAAGATGAAGCTGAAGATGATGACCAGAACAGTCAGGAGGAACAGGTTCCAGTTCGTGAAAGTCCACAAGCATCTAACATTGATGCTCCTTCGACTTCGGAACCTCAAACTCCATCTACCTCAGATGCAGAACCAAATGTTCATAATCTTGGCTCTGAGGTAGCTATTCCTACTACTCCAGGATCACGTTTAATTGTCTATCATCCCCTAGACAATGTCATTGGGGATGTCAGATCAGGAGTACAAACAAGAAATCAGCTGTACTCAGCTGACTATGCCTCGGTTATGGAAAAAGGATACATTCATGATGGTGCTTATCGGTGTTTTGTCTCGCAGTTTGAGCCAAAATATGTCAGTGAAACACTAAACGATGAGGCGTGGGTGAGTGCCATGCAAGAAGAACTTCTTCAGTTCAAGAAGTTAGGTGTATGGACTCTGGTAGATAGACCTAAAGGTGCTAAGGTCATTGGCACCAAATGGGTCTTGAAATGGAAGAAGGATGACTAAGGGGTCATTATCAGGAACAAGGCTCGACTGGTGGTTCAGGGATTTCGCCAAGTCGAGGGGATTGATTACAATGAAGTGTTTGCACCCGTGGCAAGGATGGAAGCCATTCGTATCTTCCTTGCCTATGCATCATATATGAAGATTAAAGTCTACCAATTAGATGTGAAGAGTGCATTCCTTCATGGGGAAATTCGAGAGACAGTTTATGTCAGTCAACCCGAGGGATTTGAAGATTCTTATCATCGGGACAGAGTTTACAAACTCGACAAGGCCTTATACGGGCTTCATCAAGCTCCAAGGGCCTGGTATGAGAAACTCTCGACTCATCTTGTGAAACACGGCTTTTGCAGGGGAGTCATTGACTGCACGCTATTCATCAAAGAAAAAGATGGAGACCTACTGCTAGTACAGATCTATGTCGATGACATAATCTTCGGTTCAAAGAACGAAGAATTATGCAAAGAGTTTGAAGCAGTTATGAAGAAAGAGTTTGAGATGAGTACAACAGGGGAGATGAAATTCTTTCTCGGGTTACAGGTGGATCAGACACCAAAGCGGATCTTTCTACATCAGACCAAGTATGTGGGAGACATTCTCAGTCGGTTTGACATGGAGAATGCTTCTGCAGCTGAGACTCCACTAGCTACAAACCATGATATAGCACCAGATGAAAGTGGAGATCTGGTAGATGCCACAATGTACCGAGGAATGATTGGATCCCTCATGTACCTCACTACCTCAAGACCTGATATCATGTATGCTACATGTTTATGTTTTAGATATCAGGCTAGGCCTAAGGTTAACCATCTGATCGGGGTCAAGAGGATATTTCGTTATCTGAAGGGTACACCCACACTTGGGTTGTGGTATCATCATGATGATGACTTTGAGCTCACGGCGTATAGTGACTCGGATTACGGGGGCTGCAAGATGAACTACAAGTCTACATCAGCAGTGTGTCAATTCTTTGGGAGGAGATTAGTTACCTGGCAGTGTAAGAAGCAGACCTCGGTTGCATTGTCAACCTGTGAAGCCGAATACGTTGCTGCTGCAAGTTGCTGTTCACAAATCATCTAGATTCAACAGCAAATGCGGGATTACGGTTTAAATTTCTCTTCTACTCCTATCTTTGTTGATAACTCTGCTGCAATTGCAGTAACTAAAAATCCGGTACAACATCCAAAGACCAAACACATCGGTATTAAATACCATTTTATAAGAGACTGTTTTGAAAAGAACTTAATCGATATGGTAAAAATTAATACTGATTTTCAACGCGCTAACCTCTATACAAAAGCTTTTGACAAACCACGTTTTCTATATTTGTTAGAGGTCAACGGCGTCAAAAAGAAAAGTGATGTTATTCTTGATAATGATCATGTGTAGTCCGATGTAGTATAGTTAATTTTTTTTATTTTCATTTTCTTTATTTATTTTTGTTTAAATTAAATTCATGTTATCTAGATGTCTATTAAAATCCTAAAATAATTAAATCAATTATGATTTTAGAATTTTAGGGGGAGAATAGGTCAGCCAGTAACATTAAAAAAACGAGGGAGAAGGAGTGGATAGCTGATATAAGGTAGATCGTATCTGTGATACCGATTCAAACGCTTTGGAAAATGATAGTACACAGGAACAAATCAAAAGGGACTTTAAAATTTAATTTAGAAAAGATGCAAAATTCAAAGTATAAGTCTGTGTAGTCTGAGCAATATAAAAGGAAAGATGATAGAAAAAACTGGTAACTACTAAGGTAACACAATGAAAGTAGACCTAGAGGTTGCTAGACCACAAATGATATGTTGGTAGATTCAACACAATAGATGATTAGACCTGACTAGTGATCTCAAGATCAAACTAAGTTGTTCAACTGACTGTGGGCTTCCATCTTATCACTGGTTAACACAATCAACAATATTCCAATAAGGGGTAATGAGCATGTAAACGCCACAAATGTGTGCGGATGACCATAAATAGAGCAAAGCACGAAAAAAAATGAAAGACAAATGCTATCAAGCTAATGACTTATGTTGTTGGTGCATTCTGTGCAAAAGAAAGTTAAGCTGCTCTAACAAGAAGATAGGTTGTGTGCCTCTCTGCTGTGCGATGGCACTGACCTGAGGATAAGCATAACCTAGATATTCTATAATTCATTGTTGTTTGCCGCCTCTCTGTTGTGCGATGGCACTGACCTGAGGATTGGCTTCTCTTTGAAAGCTCTAAGAATAGTCTCTTCTTGTAAAAATACCCGTTGACCGCTCAAAAGCTCCTGAGGATGTTGATTACCATATAAGTGTGGGATCCACAAACGTTAGTTGAAATAATTAAGCCTAAAACTATCACCAGTCTGTGTCAAAAGTCTGTGTATGGATTTAAGAGGACAAATATATTGACAATCATTGTGGCTGCCATCCTTGAAAGTTCAAATAATTGTGGGAATCTAATAGTACCAGTATGATTTCCTAAATTTGCTAACGACTCTGGATACTCTGGATGAAAATTGACCAATCAAAAGGGAGATAACAATCCCAAAATGATTTGACTTGCCTGTATGATTTCAGTTTAGTTTAATTTTTAAGTTATTTAGTCATTTTAGTTTGTTTGTTTGTCGGACTATATCATGAAATTAGTATGGGATCAACTCACCTAAAAGGGTCATGTCTGAGATGACCACATGTGTTCAAATTTTAAAAAGGGTCACGTCTGAGGTGACAAAGGTTTAAAAGGGTCACGTCTGAGGTGACAAAGTGTTTAAAAGGGTCACGTCTGAGGTGACAAAGTGCTAAAAGGATCACGTATGAGGTGATCAAAAGTTTACAAGTTAAAATGATCATGTCTGAGATGATCAAATGCTCATAAAAATGATTGAACCACAGTAGTTTCTTCAATTATCTTAAAAAGACGGTAACGTCTGTAGGTGATCAAAGTGTTTAAAGGGTCGTCTGAGATGATCAAAGTGTTTAAAAGGGTCCGGTCTGAGGTGACAAAGGTGCTTAAAAGGATCACGTATGAGGTGATCAAAAGTTTACAAGTTAAAATGATCATGTCTGAGATGTCAAATGCTCATAATGTTAATTTAACAGTTAATAAGGGATTTTTTAAATGTTAAAAATGGTCAAAATGCAGAAAATTTCAAAGTATAACCCATTCACACGACTGGACCAGTGAGTAGTGGACCAATCATGCGATGGGTCCCATGTCGCACGACTGGACATGAGATTGAACCATTCACCAGAATGGGTTTATCAGACCGATCCATTCGACCGACTGAAAGGGTGCGAATGAGTCAGTCGCCCGACTGAGCCTCAGTCGGTCAACTGAAGGTGCGAATGAAAGGGTACAAATGAGTCAGTCGACCGACTGAGCCTCAGTCGGCCAACTAAATGCGACTGACTGGGCCAATCGCACGACTGAGCTTCAGTCGCCCGAATGAACTGAGCGAATGAGGCTAGTCCCGATTGAACTAAGTTTCAGTATTTAAAGGGTCATAGTCGATCGCATTCTACTCATCAATTTCTCTAGACCTTGTTTTTACATCTTAATTGATCTTCTGACGTGCGTTGACATTTATACAGGTAGATGCAGTGAAATCTCACCGAAATCAGAAGAAATTGAACACTAATTTGTGATACTCAAGTGAAACAAGAACCGGACTCTAAATGACCTAATAACCAACTGAAACTAAGCAACATGTTAAAAATAAGTTTAATAGGTTATTAGTGACGAGATGGCGAGTCTAATGGACCATTAAACCATGTTAAATTATTTGATTTGGTCAAGATTCGAACCACAAGCGACTGAACAGTAGGACAAGCGACTGGTCGTCCGGATGAACTCCAATCGCCAATTGAATCTTGCGATTGGGTCAATCGGCCGAATGCACCATGCGAATGAGCTCAGTCGGCCGACTGAACCAATCGCAGACTCAGTCAACAGATTGAACTCAGTCGCATGACTCATTCACCCGAATGAGCTCAGTCGCATGAAAGGACAACCGACTGACTTCAGTCGCATGATTCATTCGCACGAATGAATCAGAATGAATTTAAACAAGATACTTTGAACTGAATTGTGATGTAATATTTGCTAATGATACTGTGTCTTGTGTTTCAGGTCAATGGCTGATAGATGGTCCATCAACCCAAAGCACAATATATGTGCTCATTTGGACCATACGACTCGGAATGGGGCCGAGTTTACAGAGATTATTGCTTTTCTTCGACGTTCTCGGATCCATAAGGCCATTTCTACACCGTGTACTCCTTACAGGTTGTTACATCAGGCTTTCTAGGAGAATGCCTCCGTTGATCGTTCACGTGAGCCTTACAGCATACGAAGCTCCATTCGTGGTCAGGATATTGAGATTACAGCAGCTGACATCCAGAGAGTACTTGATTTTGGGGACGATACTGATCACCCCACCAGACTACATCCACTTACAGTCAAAGGTTGCTTCCCCAGGATTAAGTACGCTAGGGACATCAACTCAGGTGTGCTCAACAAGAGCAACCTGTGTCCCTAGTATAAGTACTTGGCACATGTGATCCTGAAGTGTATTGCTTCTCGGAGGGGTGGGTTTGATGATCTGTCAGACCAGATTCAGAATGCCTATGTGGCACTGGTGCTAAACCACCCCTTCAGCTTCTCGAGCATGATCTTCTCCTATCTGGTGGAGAATCTGGAGGCCAAGGGGAAGGAGGGTTTTTGTATGTACCCCAGATTTCTGCAGCTAATCTTCAACGAGAAGCTGCCATCACTTCCCAAGGAGAGCCATGATGCTGTGGCCTTAGAGATTATGGATGACACGACTCTGGGTCGTATGAGAGTGTATCGGGGCAAGCAGGTAAAGCCCCAGGTGAAGAAGTTGATCGGCCATCTGGCAGGTGAGAGATATGTGGCACCAGGTAGACGCAAGTAGCGTCATGATGACAGCGATTCAGACGATGAGAGCCTATTGCTCCCAGAGCATGATTCGGACGATGATGACAGTGGGGATGCTGGAGATGAAATGCCCATTCCACCGAGGGACATAGCTACAGACGTTGTACCTCCAGTATCTGCCCCAATAGGCGACATAGCTGAGTCGGCTGGGTTCCACTAGGACTTCATACCTGGTGAGGAGGAAGAAGAGTCGGATGAGGAGCCTTTGACGAGGACTGTGAGAAGCAAAGTTGTTCCCACAGAGCATGGACTCCGGGCGGTTGGTGAACGCCCCAGGGATTCAGGAGAGACTGCTGTAGATCCTAACTACGCTCCTGAGCCATCTAGCCGTGTTCTAGGGGGAGCATCCTCCTCGACAGGATCGAGGAAGAAAAGGATGGCTCAGCCCCACGGTATGAAGAAGAAGAAGCGTCGGCTCACATTCATTACCACTTCAGCTACCACCTCTACAGCCACAGCCACAGCCACCACTACTACCACCTCTACAGCCACACCATCCACCACCACAGCCACCACAGCTACCACTACCACCACCACACCTCCCACCACTGTACATATGCCAACCACCACCATATCTTTCACTCCTACATCACCTCCACTATCATCCAGACCCAACCCCATCTTCACCACAGCCACCACCACCATTACTAGCCACCAAGCAGGACCCTCTTCACATCCCTCACATATATACGGATCACCTCTACCTCCAATTGGGGTAGAGGAACAGCTTTCAGCGCTGAACCAGATGGTGATGCGTTTGTTAGCTGCTGATGAGGAGAAGACAGCGCAGATCCGTCACCTGACAGATCTTACTGCGGCGCAGTCTCAGCAGATCTCGGAGCAGGCTCGGTTGAACGAGGAGTAGGCCCAACAAATGGCTACTCAGAGCCACGAGATCGCCCAACTCCAAGAGCACAGAGTCACATCTGCTAAGAAGATTGAGGAGTTGGAGGATGCTAAGAAGACCATCTTGCTCAAGCTTAAGGGATCTAAATATGAGCGACTAAAGATTAAAGAGGGAGATGGTGATGATGGTGATGATGATGATGAGGATGATGATGAGGAAGATGATGAAGAGATTGATGAAGAGGATGGGATTGAGGAAGAGAGGACACAGAAGAGGAATGAGGATGATGATGAAGAAGGAGGAGATGCAGCTGCATCTGCCTCTGCTCAAGGTCAAGAAAGGAGGTCAAAGAAGAACCAAGACCAACGAGCTTCCTCCTCTGCTCCACCAAGCGATGATCCAGTGATCCAAGACAAAAGTAATGATTAGATGTCTATGTATTTGATTACTTTTGTATTTGAATCATGTATTTAAACTTATGTATTCGATGTTTATATTAAGATTAATGCTTTTCTGTCTTGATTATGAACTAATGGTTGATGTGTTACATGTTTAAATCAAACAGATCCAAACTATCAAAGGGATGAATTCGATGTTGCTCCCCTTCAGCAGGTCAAGACTCAGTTAACTATGATTCTTGATCTGCAAGGGATCGTCAGGAGGTCGGTGAGTTATACCCCTGAAGAAGGGGAAATAATTCACGATCTATCAAATGAGCAACTAGCTGAGATCTTCAAGCTAAATCCCGATGAGATCGTGAAGGATGCTCGAACGTGTGACTCTACCAGTGACGAATAGCTAAACGATGTTGATGAAATAGAGATAGAAGATGTCACAGCCGAGCACTACCCTCAATATGCTAACAACGATGGAAATGTGGTCCCCAATCTGGGTGAATCCCTTGTCAGTGATACGTTTGAGGTGCTAGATAAAATGGAGCAGGAGTCAGAGAAGACAGAAGGAACAGCCCAAGCCTCAAATGATGATGTTGATATCCGAAAGGCTGAATGGGCTGCTTGTTTTGAAGAAGTTCGAGCCCAACGCGCTGCACCTAAATAGAACGCCTACACCAAACTCTACAGAGTAAAGAAACATCATAAGGTGTCGGGCAGGATTATAGCTTGGGCATATTTTGAGGATCTAAATGTCTATGCAGTTAAGATGGAGAAGGGCATAGAGTACTTTAGATTTCCACATGATCTACAGACTCTACCAGGTTTTGAGCTCAACCAGCTGGCCAAACTGAAGCTGTTGTATGCTGACCCTAGAAAGATGTCAGGCTGGTTTCAGGCTGCCCTAAGGAAGGAGTACCACACCAGGTGGGTTAATTTCAGACCCCAACAACCTACAAGGTACATCAGAAGGTCTGAAGTTGATGCCATTACTGAAAAGCCAAAGATAGTGTTGAAGTGGAGTCCTCCGCGCACGATGTCAAGAATCCCTCTAAGGGAAATGCCACAGGACTTCACTCCACACTTTAAGTGGTGGTACTATGATTGGAGAACAGGAGAAGCGGTCATAGTCCTAAATAAAGAGGGACAAATGGATACTATCAGGGTATTTGACCCAATGTGGCTTACCAACTTGTCAGCTAATGATGTCTACACTCTATACAAGTGGCCACTGTTCTATGACACGTAGGATATAGTACAAGCCCTCCAGTTCAGAACGTCATAAGACTCTGTTTTGCGTTTGAGATTCACGCAGGAGTCACAAGAGAGGATAAGTACAAGAAGTATGAGGAGGTAATGCAGAAAACAAGTCATTAGAGAGATCTAGGTCCAAGGGGGAGTTTGTTGATACATGTATGTACCTAGATCATGATATGAATGTAATAGATCATGTTTGTCTGATTCTGATGTTATGTTTGGAATGTTAATGAAATGATATTGGTTGTTTGTGATTTATAATGTTTAATATTTCATTAATGAGTCGATGTTTAATTGGTTAAATAGGTTTGTGATTGTTTGAATTGTTACACATAATGTTATATTAATTAATACATTCAAACTTAACATAATGAAGTTCTCATGCGAATGGCCCATACGAATGGACCATACACATGAATAACTCCATACGAATGACTCAGTTGCACGACTGAACCAGGAGACTGGATCAGTCGTATGATTGTAACATAAGATTGGCTCAGTCGCACGACTGAACACTCAGTCATGCGGCTGGATCAACCGCATGGTTCAATCGCACGACTGAACCATACTAATGGTTCAGTCGCACGAATGAATAACACTAACCTATAAATACAACCCAATTCGTGGAAAAACGTAAGCATTCATTCTATTTCGACTCCAGACGTACCCTAGCCGTCCAGAAGCCTCCAAGTTCATACTCCAAGTTCATAGAACGTTGTAGATCGATTCCTAATCGATTCATAACGTTTGATTCAATACTTTATTGATTCTACGTGCGTTCTCACTGATTGGATCGCCAATCAAATAGGATTCCGCACTATTTGGTTTGGTTTACACGTTAATCATTCGGTATTTCGTTCAAATACAGGTCCTAACATACATCAAAGGAAAGGGGAAAGGAAAGGCTAAAGCGGAATCTCCAAAACCTAAGCTTAAGAAGCCTAAGGTAACGGAGAACGATCCATGCTTTGAGTGTGGAGAGATAGGACATTGGAAAAGGAATTGTCCAACCTATCTCAAAGAGTTGAGAAACAAGAAGGATGCTGGGCAAACCTCAGGTACAACTTTCATAATTCACAATGGTTTAAATGTTATTTCTTCAAACACATGGGTATTGGATACCGGATGTGGAACTCACATATGCAATTTGTTGCAGGGGTTCAAAAGAAATAAACACTTCAAGACGGGAGACAGAAGTCTCTACATGGGCAACGGAGCAAAAGTTGATGTCGAAGCCCAAAGAGACAATATTTTGAAACTTTCAAAAGGTTTGGAAGTTATTCTTAAGAACATTTTGTATGCTCCTAGTTTGACTAGAAACATAATTTTGATTTCCCTTTTAAAACAATGTGGTTATGAATTAAAGTTTGTTAACAATGGTATTTATGTTTGTATGGATGATGTGTTTTATTTTAAGGCTATGCCTTTTAATGGTATCTATGAATTCGTTCATGATGATTCTTCCTATAATAACTCATTATACCAATCAAGCACCAAGAAACTTAAAATGGGTTTAAGTGATTCATATCTTTGGCATTGTCGTCTTGGTCACATAAACAATAATAGAATTCGGTCTTTTGAAAACAAATGAAAATGTTTCATTTAGTAAGTGTGAATCTTGTTTACAACGGAAGATGACCATGTCACCCTTTAGTGGTACTAACGAGAGGGCAAAAGACTTATTGGGAATCATACATTCGGATGTATGTGGACCTTTTAACACAATGACAAGAAATGGTGAAAGATACTTCATTACCTTTACCGATGATTATAGTCGATATGGTTATGTGTACTTGATGACGCATAAACAAGAAGCTTTTGAAATGTTCAAAATCTTCAAGAATGAAGTAGAAAATCAACTCAATAAAACTATCAAAGTTCTTCGATCAGATAGAGGAGGTGGATACCTCAATGAGGCTTTTAAGTACCATCTAAGAAGTTGTGGGATCGTCTCACAACTTACTCCACCTGGAACACCACGACATAATGGTGTGTCCGAAAGGAGAAATCGAACCCTATTGGATATGGTTCAATCTATGATGGCTATAAGCTCACTACCTCTATCATTTAGGTGTTTCGCAATGCTCTCCGAGGCTCGTATTTTGAATATGGCCCTGACCAAGATAGTCGATTCACTAAGTGTATATTTGTTGGATATCCCAAAGACTGTATAGGATACTACTTCTTTGATACAACAGAGCAAGAGTAATTATTGCTCGAAAGGCTGAGCTTGGAAACTAAGTTCCTTATGGAAGGAATAACGTATAGAATGGTGGAATTTGATGAGGATCAAGATCCACAAGCCGATACACGTTTGGTTGACACTAGCAATCAACAAGAGGTTGTTGATGATGATCAAGAAGTTGATCAATATACACAAAACGTTCGCAGATCTGGAAGAGTTAGCATTCCACCTGAAAGATATGGTTTTTTTCATGAATGGATGCTATGTGGTTGACTCCGATGAGCCAACTACATAGCATGAAGCAATGTCCAATTCGGATTGTGACAAATGGCTGGAAGCCATGAACGTTGAGATGCAATCAATGTATAACAATCAAGTTTAGGAATTGGTTGACCCTCCACTTAACTCCAAACCGGTTGGATGCAAGTGGTTTCAAGAAGAAAATGGATATACATGGAAACATGGATACTTACAAAGCAAGATTTGTAGCAGAAGGTTTCACTCAAAATCAAGGGGTTGATTATGATGAAAATTTATCTCCTGTGGCAATGCTAAATTCAATTAGGATATTATTTGCCATAGTTGCATATCATGACTATGAGATTTGGCAAATGGATGTCAAAACCGCTTGTCTTAATGGACATCTCAAAGAGACTATCCATATGGTTCAGCCAGATGGTTTTGTCGATCCACAACATCCTAATAAAGTATGCAAGTTAAAGAGATCAATCTATGGATTGAATCAAGCATCGAGAAGTTGGAATCAACGTTTTGATGAAGAGATCAAGAAATTTGGTTTCATCAAGAACACTGACGAGGCTTGTGTATATACGAAGGCTAGTGGGAGCATAATAACATTCTTAGTATTGTATGTTGATGACATACTACGTTTTGGAAATGATATTCCAACCATGGAAGGTGTTAAAACCTGGCTTGGAAGTTGTTTTTCCATAAAATCTCGGAGAAGCCGCCTATATTTTGGGAATAAAGATCTATAGGGATAGATCGAGGCGGTTGATAGGTTTAAATCAAAGTGCATATATTAATGAAGTCTTGAAAATGTTCAAGATGGAAAAACTCTAAGAAAGGTATGGTACCTATTCAAAGAGGGACACTATTGAGTACATCTCCATGTCCAAGCTCAAAGGATGAGCAAGATCGAATGAAGGACATCCCATATGCATCTGCTATAGGATGCATTATGTATGAGATGATATGCACTAGATCGGACGTGTCATGCGCGTTAATCATGACGAGCAGATATTAGCATAATCCAAGTAATAGCCATTGGATGGTTGTTAAAAGTATATTGAAATACCTTAGGAGGACTAAGGAAATGTTTCTAATATACGAATCTGATAAAGAGGAACTCGTTGTAAAGGGTTACACGGATGCGAGTTTTCAAACCCTTCGAGATGATTCTCGATCCAAATCGGGGTATGTCTCCATTATGAATGGGTAGCATTATCCACTACAAAATCCGAATACATAGCCACATCATTAGCAGCCCAGAAAGCTGCATGGATGAGGAAATTTATCGCCTACCTAGGGTGGTCTCTACCATTCAAGACCCCTAGAAATCCTTTTATGATTACGAAGGTACGATTGCATAAATCAAGGTACCCTGTGCACTTCAAAAGGCTAGGCACATTGAGCGGAAAGTCAACTACATAAGGGATGAAGTTGAAAAGGGATAAATATGTATTCGTAAAGTTCACACCGATCAAAACATTGCGGATCCACTCACAAAGCTCCTTGAGAGGGCAAAGCATGAAAGTCATACTTGTGCCTTAGGACTTCGATATTCTAGTGACTAGAATTGATCTGTTTAGTATTGAAAGTTTGAAACAACATAATATTTAACTCTTTATATACTTGTGATATTTTGAGTTGTATTCATTTTAGCATGTATACATCCATGAATATGTTTATTATTCTAAATGCCCGTAGTCGGTCATGTTTGTGGGAACAAATATGAACGTAAGACTATTATGAACATGGATTGGTGGATATTCATAACGAATGAATATAGAGCAATTGGTTGCTACCAAAGTTCATAGATATTTGTGGGATACAAATATTGGACTGACTCGTATCTCAATTTTACTACATGGAATCTTCTAGATTGATCATAAGTAAATTTGAGTAAAGGCGAATATCATTTGGTATCCTCCGACCTGAGATACATATTGGGTTTTGATATTCACCAAATGTTATACCTTGAGCTAGTTCTTCACTGCTCTGAAATAATGGGCAGTACATAAGACTATGTTCAGGTGTGACACGAGGTGATTATGAAAAACGTATGTAGTCAAGATGGAATTTGTTCCTCTTATTCGTTGAGAGCAAGATGTCTAAGGCCTGATTAAGTTAAATCAATAAGGAATGATCATTCTATGTCTTTGGATTTAACATGACATCTGAAACGAAAGGATAAATGATTGATTCACCTAAATCATTTCAAGTTGGATACTTGAAGGGGATAATGTTAATGAATGGCTTTAAGTCATGCGTATTAAGGGTAGTAAACCGTTGTTAGGCGGTATTTACTGCTTGCATCAATCTTCTATGAGTCTTGTGCAAGTGGGAGATTGTTGGATTCTTTATGCCCAAGACACATAGAACTTTGATGTGGTTAGTACGTTATGATCCAAGTCGGGTCATACCCAATAACAAGCTTAGCAAACACCAATGTATAATTAATTGATGATATGATTATGCAATTAAATACTTACACCAATTTAGAAAATGGGTTTTCTAAATAAATTGTATGTGAGATAGAACAACTTATAAGGATATTTTGTTCATGGACATTATTTGTAATGTTATTTAAGTTGGTTAAGTAACATCAAATAATGAAAGTATGTATAAGTTATATAATTAAAGGGTTAATTATATAACTCATAATATAACTAGTGAATATTTATTAAGTATCTAAAAATTGGGGGAAACCCAATTTTTAAGTAAATTCGGCCGCCCCTTTGAGGGGGACTCTTGGCCTATTTTTACTTGGAAACCCAAGACCACATTCACTAGTTTCATACTCCATCCTTTCCACTCTCTCTCATACATGCAAGATTCATCTTTTCTCTCATCTAAGAAAAAAACACAAGGCTGAAAAAAGGGGTTTTCTGCAGCCTATGTCACACCCCAACCTTGACGGCGGAAACGTCGAGATGTGAGGGTTACGATTGTTCACAGCCACATAACGCTATTTATTAAACCCAAATATGTTAATCATACGATTCAATTGTAACATTACAAGCAAAAGTTTCAACAAAGAATACATCATGTACAAATGCTACAAATAACATGATCATCCATTTTATCTCTAGGTCAAATCCTAGATGTGATAAGCTTCAAAGAGTAGAACACATACTTGAGGTATTCCTGAAACATGTTAAAAATAAAGGTCAACATAAAAAATGTTGGTGAGCATTCCATAGTTTTCAATACATAAGTATATAAAAGATGGCAATTCAAGTCATAAGTTAGTGAATAAAGTGATTAGGGATGTTATGAACAATGCAACAATCAAACCTCGACAAAGTTTTACAAGTCTCAAACGTTTACAAGATTATACGATCAGCTAAGTGTACTTGGATCAACCAAAGTAGGCTTGTCTTGCCCATGGATCAACCAAAGTAGGCTTGTCTTGCCCATTGTACATATAACGCCATAACATGGTAACCACAAAAGTTCAACTAACCACAACTTTACAAGATGAATTGCCATAGGTTTACAAGTCTCAAATAAGTTTACAAGTGCAATAGTATAAGTTAACATGTTTCACCCCAAAGTGTGAAAATAAGAAAAAAAGGGGTATGGAAATACTCACATTGATATAAGCATTACAAGATGATAAATAAAGATTAAAGGATGATCCAAAGTAATCCCAAGTATTCATTACAAGGCACCTAAATATATATATTACAAGCTTAAGGTTAATAATAAGATTGACGTTCAAACAAGAATTAGAGTTTTAATAGAATTATGGGGGTTTTTAACAAGTAACAAGTTTATAAAGCAATTATTTATATTTTGATTCAATTAAAAGAACTATATATGTATATTTAAGTATTCTAGAAATGGATTTAAGTATAAATATTGATAAGGTTCAATATAAATAAAGCTTTAAAATTAGTTGGAATAACCATTTTGATTAATAAGAAATTATTAATCTAAACCTTTAGTTAGTATATTTTATAAGAAGAATAATATTTGTAAATAATTTGTGAAATTATAAGATATATAATGTCTACAATTAACATGATAAAACTTTAGTTAATATAATGCCTATTAATATTATAAAGATTTGTTGTTTCAAGTCTAATAATTACTTAATTATTCTAAAAAGAGACAATTTAAATATAAAAGTTAGATAAACAATAGAGATAATTATGTTTTTTAAAAGTAACGTTTGGATCAATAATAATTTATTAATTTAAACCATCATTTTAAATCCATTTTATAAGAAATAACTAAAAGATTTATATATATATATATATATATATATATATATATATATATATATATATATATATATATATATATATATATATATATATATATATATACACATATATATATATATTTATGAATATATTTAAATTAGAAAAATTTCAGAAAATATTTTAATGTCTAAAATCTTTATATTAATTATCAAAAATGATTTTTATATTAATTATAATTTTTCTGTAATTTTATTTGTAAGTAAAGAGGATTTTAAAAAAATAAATAGAGGTGCCGGGAATCGAACCCGGGCCCCTTGCACCTTCGTTTAGTGCTTAAACTGGCTGGGCCAGCGCCCATATCTGTTTAAAAGATCATTTCAAATGTTTAAAAACATTAACTGCAGAATTCCCCCAATTTCATATAAATCCTAATTCGATTTGGATCCAATTGAATATGAAATCGATGGTGATTCCCGAATTAAGCATAGGGCTTTTAATCCCCTAATGAAAACGAGTGTGAGGATGTGTCAAATTACCCGAATTGATGAGATTTTGATGGAGAACGGGTACACGAGCCGATCGCGACCACGTATCACTTGTTTGCTACCCAAACGACATTGGTAATCAAATTCGTTGCACAATAAGTCTCTAATGAAGCCAATGATGAAAAACCCTCTATCAATTGCAAGTTAGAAGGCTCGGAAGGTGGTGTTCGAGTGTCAAGCAGATCGCGGTTAACAAGGGAATCGAAAGGGATGTTTGTGTAGTTTGCAAGTGAAATTAAGAGTAACATTCGATTAAGGACAACTAAATGATTGTTTAGTTTGGTTTAATTAGATTATAATTGTGTTTTAAAGCACGAACGGCCATGTAGTTTAATGTGTTGCGGTTATGTAGTCGATTAGTCTAGAAACGGACGTTTAAATGCGATTAATCAATGCATACAGACTCGATTTTGTCTCACGATTATTTTGGTGCAACTTGGGGTCGAAACCGAGGCTTAAAACCCGGTTTTTGGTCTTGCCGGAGTCGCGGCCGGATGTTGGCCGGACTTTGGCCGGAAAAAACGAGGGGAGAGAAGGGTGGGGGGTTGGTTTTGGTAATTTACACCTTTGGTCCCTGTGGTTTGTTCTTTTGTTATTTTATGTTAAAAACTTTTTTTTGGAGTTTCAAAATTGGCATTATACCCCCTAGACTTTTAAATCCAAGTTGTATTCATGTTTAATTCTTACAAATTATTAATAATAATATCATTGCCATTATTCTTAGTTATAATTATTATTAATGATATTAATAATAATAATAATAATATTATCATTATTATTATCAATATATATTTATTAAGTAATAATTAACATTAATAACTTTCAAACTAAAAATTTAAAAAATTAAATAAGCATATATGGCCCATAAGTTTCAGAAATGGCAACAATGGCCCTCATAAGAATAAACGCAATTAACTTTTGGTTAACAAAATTACAACATGTTACAGTCTCCCCAACTTAAAAGAATTTCGTCCCGAAATTAAAAATGAACTTAGATGAACAAAGGAATTATAATGAAAGGTAAGTGTGCAACGGCCAGTGATAGACGTTTGATTACCGATGAGATGTTTCACTTCATGGAATCTTACAAGTCTCTTGCTATAATGCATGCCAATTTGAATTCTTCCAGTGAAATACGAGACGCTTTAAAATTTGGCATATGAAACGTTGAAAGACGATGACGAGTTACCGTGGTATGTTAGACTTATAAGCCACAACTTCTAGAATATAATCCCATAGTAAAGCGATGTATTGAAATCAATAAAAGACCACAATTGTAAGAAAGGTTAACCGTCAGGATTTAAGAATCCCAAACGTCACTATATGAAACGATCTTAACGCATATCTTGTGAATATGTATCTCTCCTTTGACCAATCATCGGTCTAAGAATAATACGATATGCGAAGGTTTTGGAATAAGTTCACGACGATGGTTAGGAACATTATTAAAAGCAGAAAATGAATTGATCATCCAAATTAATGATCGATGTTTAACGACATACCACAGTATACGACTATTTGAGATAGATAGAAGCCAATTTCTCGACCCGTTAACCCACATGAGTCAATATGAAATTAGTTAATCGGTCCATAATGCACCAATTGTCATCATGACATCTAAAATAAGAGGCATTCAGTGATGAGAAGTTAAACAGGAGATTCAGAGGAACACGGATATTAGGTTTTGTCATATGTGAAAGTAAGACACTTGGACACATGCCAAGTTATGTCTTTTCTTTTATGCCACACACATGACTACAAATTACGAAATTTTATGAACCCTTATATCCACATCGCAATGAGGATAATAACGAGTCTTGTTGTTCAAAACCAAGATAAAATTTCAATGATTTTCAAGGTTAAGGGTTCAAAAGCGATTCAAGAAATGACGCAAACATTAAGAAAAGTATTTGTAAACATGTTTTGCAAGGTAGCAAGTTTCCAAGTATAGTTTGCATACGCAGTTCATCAAACCCCATAAGCACATCTGAGGAAGTTAGAAAGACATGAACACAAGTTGATAATGCCTTTATTTAGCAGAAAGATTGTTTAAGAAGGCTACCATCACACATTCATGTGTTGATGATAACTCAAAATGAAAGTTGATAAGTAAGAAATAAATGGTTCGATGTAGCTATATCGAGTTAAAACATGAAGATAAAGGGAAAGAAATCGATTTAAGAATTCAAATGCTCCAAGCTCGGAATCAAAATCAACCTAGAGTGATCGGGTCTCCTTTCAAGTTCAGAAATCATGCTTTGGCTTGATAGGTCCAAACACTAACATTGGTTCACCCTTCAAGTTACTACATGTTTCTTGTCACTTGATTAAAACCTTGGTAAGTTGGAGATCAAGAAAATGAGAATAGTCATCAAGGTGTGGTTTTCACTCCTAACTTGATGGTGTATTCCCAAGGTATGACCGCTAACTTACCAATTAAAAAGTTCGATCCCAACTCCTTGTTGAGGATCCACAGAAATAAGACGAGGTAACTCACCATTAAGGTAAGGGAAGTCACTCCTATCTTAACGGTGAAGTTTTACAAAAAAAAATATAACGAGATGAACTTCTTCATCAAAATCCAGAATTCACTCCTACTTTGATGAAGTCGTCTCATTTGAACAAATACAATTCATAAAGATGATATTATCATCAAGGTATGGAATTCACGCCTATCTTGATGACTGAATTTCATAATAGCAAGAAAACAATCGAAGATTGACATTTGTCACCAAAGTACGGGTTTCAATCCTATTTTGGTGAGAACATGTCATTTGTGAAATGCCATTCCAAAGAAAATAATTGATGTAAATCCTCGGGATAAGGAAATCACTCCGATCCAGAGGATGAAATTTTTATAAATCACAATTGGAAACCATTTATCGAAACGAATAGAGAATCATCAAAGTAAGGGAATCACCCCTGTTTTGATGAGTTAGAATCATTTAAGAGATACGGGTGTTCTTAGTCATAGGTTAACTTGCAAACACTTGCATCTCTCACGGTGCAGACGGTACGGAGTTTGACTTAACGACGAAAGGAAAATAATATCAATTAGAAATTCGGAAAATTTCAAGTTACATCAATGTAACAAAAGGAAAAATCATGCTTACAAGCTTAAGATCAAAGTTCAAGAAAACAGAAGTTGTTGTGGTGTTCAAATCTTGGATGGTTTCAATCGGGAAGACGAAATCAAGGGCAAGAAATTATTCAACACCACAATGAGATGTGAACATTCAATTCACAATCGAAAGGAATACATGGACTTCTCAAGATATGAGGTCAACCATAGCCTTATTGAAAACACGCGTACTTATAAGTGATCACTCATCTCAAGGGTTTCGAGTCAAGTAAATGGATTCAATGATCGAGTCAAATCACCATTTACACTTTGCCTAGACAAAGTATCCCGAGATGTAGGAATTCCACCTATTGCATTGCATGTTCTTAGTTATGGGACACATCCTTAAGAAGACTTGAGAACCATAAGTAACGGTTTAAAGTTTTTGATGACCATTCGGTTTAGATTCCCATTATCTTTGGGTATATTAAGATCCATGTTCACGTTGGTCAAGATATAGAAATAGTTACATGAAACGCTCAACGTGTAACGGTGTTTAAACGTAAGAGTAGAAATGTAGGACAGGTTCAATATTAACAGGAACATTATGTATGATAAGAATGAAGAGATACCAGTTCAAGGAATCAAAGATTTTTAAGATACAAAGAGGATGGTTCCATTTGGTAATGCATTACCATTTGGAATCATTGACACGTCAAGGTAAATTGACCCATTTTCCATAGAGACTTATGTATGTTGACCATAGTTTATCACTCATCCCAGAAATCCCCAGGTAAGCATAACTGGTCTCACAATGAGATTTATACGATATGCTTGCCTTAGCCCGAAGGCCTTTTGCTAGGAAATCCAGAATACAGGTGTCTATGTGTCACACAACCTTCTTTGGTTTATGAAATCAAAACCTTGATGAGATTTTCATAGATTAGACATAGAGTCTAAGGAATTGAACCCACGATGATAAGTGTAGATTCCACATGTTGCCGAGAATAAGTTTAGGAAGTTCATTTGTTGGGGAGGGTCAAAGAGTCAAAGTTAAGTTTAGGGAGACAAGTAACTAAGTTTAAGCATACATAAGGCAATCCTATGCTAAGGCATCAAGTTGCACAAAAGGCATAGCATTATGTAGCATGCAAACAACATGTAAGCACAAAGGTATAAGGATCTTTCTATGAGGTTCATGCAACTATAGTCTAGGTCACCATTTCTAATAACCTAAATCCCTATAGTTATGGGTTCTGATACCAATCTGTCACACCCCAACCTTGACGGCGGAAACGTCGAGATGTGAGGGTTACGATTGTTCACAGCCACATAACGCTATTTATTAAACCCAAATATGTTAGTCATACGATTCAATTGTAACATTACAAGCAAAAGTTTCAACAAAGAATACATCATGTACAAATGCTACAAATAACATGATCATCCATTTTATCTCTAGGTCCAATCCTAGATGTGATAAGCTTCAAAGAGTAGAACACATACTTGAGGTATTCCTGAAACATGTTAAAAATAAAGGTCAACATAAAAAATGTTGGTGAGCATTCCATAGTTTTCAATACACAAGTATATAAAAGATGGCAATTCAAGTCATAAGTTAGTGAATAAAGTGATTAAGGATGTTATGAACAATGCAACAATCAAACCTCGACAAAGTTTTACAAGTCTCAAACGTTTACAAGATTATACGATCAGCTAAGTGTACTTGGATCAACCAAAGTAGGCTTGTCTTGCCCATAGATCTATGACTTCGCTGGGCTAGCAATAGTTAATGATTGTACATATAACGCCATAACTGGTAACCACAAAAGTTCAACTAACCACAACTTTACAAGATGAATTGTCATAGGTTTACAAGTCTCAAATAAGTTTACAAGTGCAATAGTATAAGTTAACATGTTTCACCCCAAAGTGTGAAAATAAGAAAAAAAGGGGTATGGAAATACTCACAGTGATATAAGCATTACAAGATGATAAATAAAGATTAAAGGATGATCCAAAGTAATCCCAAGTATTCATTACAAGGCACCTAAATATATATATTACAAGCTTAAGGTTAATAATAAGATTGACGTTCAAACAAGGATTAGAGTTTTGATAGAATTATAGGGGTTTTTAACAAGTAACAAGTTTATAAAGCAATTATTTATGTTTTGATTCAATTAAAAGAACTATATATGTATATTTAAGTATTCTAGAAATGGATTTAAGTATAAATATTGATATGGTTCAATATAAATAAAGCTTTAAAATTAGTTGGAATAACATTTTGATTAATAACAAATTATTAATCTAAACTTTTAGTTAGTATATTTTATAAGAAGAATAATATTTGTAAATAATTTGTGAAATTATAAGATATATAATTTTTACAATTAACATGATAAAACTTTAGTTAACATAATGCCTATTAATATTATAAAGATTTATTGTTTCAAGTCTAATAATTACTTAATTATTCTAAAAAGAGACAATTTAAATATAAAAGTTAGATAAACAATAGAGATAATTATTTTTTTTAAAAGTAACGTTTGGATCAATAATAATTTATTAATTTAAACCATCATTTTAAATCCATTTTATAAGGAATAACTAAAAGATTTATATATTTATATATATATATATATATATATATATATATATATATATATATATATATATATATATATAATATATATATATATATATATATATATATATATATATTTATGAATATATTTAAATTAGAAAAATTTCAGAAAATATTTTAGTGTCTAAAATCTTTATATTAATTATCAAAAATGATTTTTATATTAATTATAATTTTTCTGTAATTTTATTTGTAAGTAAAGATGCTTTTAAAAAAATAAATAGAGGTGCCGCGAATCGAACCCGGGCCCATTGAACCTTCGTTTAGTGCTTAAACCGGCTGGGCCAGCACCCATATCTGTTTAAAAGATCATTTCAAATGTTTAAAAACATTAACTGCAGAATTCCCCCAATTTCATATAAACCCTAATTCGATTTGGATCCAATTGAATATGAAATCGATGGTGATTCCCGAATTAAGCAGAGGGCTTTTAATCCCCTAATGAAAACGAGTGTGAGGATGTGTCAAATTACCCGAATTGATGAGATTTTGATGGAGAACGAGTACACGAGCCGATCGCGACCACGTATCACTTGTTTGCTACCCAAACGACGTTGTTAATCAAATTCGTTGCACAGTAAGTCTCTAATGAAGCCAATGATGAAAAACCCTCTATCAATTGCAAGTTAGAAGGCTTAGAAGGTGGTGTTCGAGTGTCAAGCAGATCGAGGTTAACAAGGGAATCGAAAGGGATGTTTGTGTAGTTTGCAAGTGAAATTAAGAGTAACATTCGATTAAGGACAACTAAATGATTGTTTAGTTTGGTTTAATTAGATTATAATTGTGTTTTAAAGCACGAACGGCCATGTAGTTTAATGTGTTGCGGTTATGTAGTCGATTAGTCTAGAAACGGACGTTTAAATGCGATTAATCAATGCATACAGACTCGATTTTGTCTCACGATTATTTTGGTGCAACTTGGGGTCGAAACCGAGGCTTAAAACCCGGTTTTTGGTCTTGCCGGAGTCGCGGCCGGATGTTGGCCGGAAAAAACGAGGGGAGAGAAGGGTGGGGGGTTGGTTTTGGTAATTTACACCTTTGGTCCCTGTGGTTTGTTCTTTTGTTATTTTATGTTAAAAACTTTCTTTTGGAGTTTCAAAATTGGCATTATACCCCCTAGACTTTTAAATCCAAGTTGTATTCATGTTTAATTCTTACAAATTATTAATAATAATATCATTGCCATTATTCTTAGTTATAATTATTATTAATGATATTATTAATAATAATAATAATATTATTATCATTATTATTATCAATATTTATTTATTAAGTAATAATTAACATTAATAACTTTCAAACTAAAAATTTAAAAATAAAATAAGCATAAATGGCCCATAAGTTTCACAAATGGCAACAATGGCCCTCATAAGAATAAACGCAATTAACTTTTGGTTAACAAAATTACAAGATGTTACAGCCTACATCTTGCGATTTTTGGTGTCAAAAATCCGAGCAACCAAGTGTTTTGCTTGAGGCTTGTGGGTATACAAGCTTGAGGACATCTTCTTTGGTGTTTTGGTCTTTCAAGACTTCATCCTCTTCTTCATATTCAACGATTTGGGCAGCCTTTTGGAAGGTGGTTCATCTAACGATTTTGGGCAGCTTTGGAAGGTAGTTCCATGGTTCATTTTGGTTGTTATAGTTTGCTTGTTTGCTAGTTCCTTCACATATAAATGATCCTTATAATCTTGGGTTTGTTGTTGATATATAATGTGACTTAATTTTCAGTTTACAAAACATTATATTAAGGATTGTTTCCGCTGCGTTTTTCTTGTTTAAATGGTTAAACTACTTAGATAATTGTCCAACAAACCCAACAATGGGATGCATTGGAGAAGAGATACGTAGGGAATACAACTCTGAAAGCACTAAGGGCAAAAGCTCTTAAGAAGGAATCTGACAATTTATCTCCAATTGGGAATGAGAGCTTGGATGATATCATTGACAGATTCCATCATCTGATGAGTGAGTTGCACACTCATGGCGTGACCACATCCATGGAAGATAAAGTCTCTAGTTTTGCTGATGGTCTGCCAGACAAATTGGATCCATTTGTGTCTAATTTTAGACAAAACGACATTCTTGCTACTTGTCACACCCTCAAAATCCACGTGCGGAGTTTTACCGCGAGGCGTGTGAACAAACCAGGATCACAGTCAATAGTTACTCAGAACGACTCTATATGCCATGATTAAAATAAAACAACCAAAGTTCAACTTTAAATTGTGCGGAAGCGTTTTGGAAACAACTCAAATAAATAAAAGTATAACTATGGCAAAACATGTGCCAACCCAAAAGAGTAAACCATAATCATTAAAATGCTAAATGTCTTGAAAACCGAGTCTTAGTATGCAAGTGAACCGTGGAGTGCTCCTAGAGGCAAGCAGCTAATGACCTGAGAATGGCATACTAAAATGTCAACACAATGGTTGGTGAGTTCAAGAGTTAATATTCAAACATAAACAGTTTAATAATCGAGATATACTAGTAGTGCATTGCAACAGATAGCTAGTCCATTAACAAATAAATATTAATGCATAGTGATTTCGCAATTGAAGCTGACTGTGTTACGTTGTTGCCTCCTGTCACGACTCAACAGGTCGTGACAATGTTCAATAGGACAAGTTGCACCCGGTTGACCTCGAGTCACACAGGTTGGGCTCGTCAGACCCAGTAGTACTACCCAAATTTCCCCACTATTCAATATTAACAATTCGAAAGTGTGAGGACTTTCCCATGATAAACAGCACTATATTAATATTATGCACAACTAAAATATACATAAAGCGTTTGTAGTTTTACCAGTATGCTATCTCCCCCAAAAGAGATTATGTAAAGAGTGGGGCATGAACTCACCTTATATGCGTATAGATACTTAGAGTTTGACTTGACTGACAGAGTGAACAGACAACCCTCAGAGGCTACCTAGATCATATAGGTATACGAGTACGTGTAACAGAGAGTATGTGAAACCTAGGTACACTACAACCAAAGACTCAGGCTTCAGAAAATAATACATTTGACTCAGTTGACCCGTTTGACCCATTGGTGACTTTATGTGTTTTAAGCCATTTAAACAACCATACACATATATCATACAAGTTTAACATTCAATTGGTTCATGAGTATGCTACATCATCCAGGTGTATCACATAGATCATCATACAAACAAGTATCATACAAGTCATGCGAACCTAAACATTAACATGTCCACTAATTACAACATAATTAACATGTCACACAAGGATCAAATCACGCACCACATGCCATGTGAAGCCACTCACGACTTCACACCCTAAACCCTGCCAATCCTACTAAGTAGGGGCCTCAGATTCGCACGCGTGTATGATGATCACATTCACATTCACTAACCATTTCATACATTCAACATACATCACAACAATCAATTTCCAATCCCAAGCATGATATCTTACTACTAATCCACATCAACATTATACATGCTCATCAAGGTACTAACACCACTCATGATTAACCAAACATCTCATACAACAATATTAACATGTTCCAACCACATTAGAATTCATCTATGAACTTACTAACATGCTCCTAGCATCTCAAACATGATCAAACCATCATCTTTCACATGTTGCAAAAATAAAGTTTTCCTTTTGGGAAAGCACATCCCAAAACCTATTAAACATCCTATACATTCATGAATTCATTAATAATATACCAATTCAAGCTCATATCAACATCTATGCATGATCAACAACATCCAAACATCATAATCCATCAATTCATATCCTAAAAAGTTACTATCTTTAGTAAGGTATGAACTATAGCATGTGTTCTTGAATTCTCAATGCTCACAACAACAATCTAACATCTAATCATCACCATGAACACATCCATAACATCAATTCATCACCAATTCAACATTACATGCAAAATAAAGTTACTATTCTTAGTAACCTATGAACATCAACATCAATTCACCAATTTCTTGCAAAATCAATGTAATCTAGCATCCATACAATCTATTAAACATCAAACATTCATCAAACAATCATCCATCATGCATAATCAAGCTATTTTCGAACTAGGGTTTGTACATCACCAAAGATCATGATCAATCCACTAGAAACATCCAATTCATACATAATCCACGTTAAACAACATGTAAACAATCTAACTAACGAATTAACAACATCAAACAACACCCAAATCGACTCCATGAAGCCCAATTTCGTAATCAAGGTTCGGCCATGATGAACAACACACAATAACTCGAAAAAAACTAACCTTTAAACACAATTCGACTTGCAATTGATGCTTCCTATGGGTTGTTTGCTTGAAACCGAATCAAATCGATGTTTACTTGCTTGTTCTTGGCTGATTTCGCAAGGGAGAGGGGTGGGAGAAGGGAGTTGCGGCCGATTGGGAGGGTGGCTAGGGTTAGAAGTGTTTTGTTTAGTTTAACTTTGCATAATGACAACTTAGACCCTTGTGTTTTGCATTTTATTAAAAGGCACTCTTTTAAACACTTTTAAATGTTTTTAACTACAATACTAAACATATAACTCATGGTAACAATTATATGTTTTATTTTATAAAACACAAACATACGAATTAATACACACGTTTCCACGTTACGCGATTAATTCCCAATTAACATATAAACATGCAAGCACATAAACATAACACAATAATCACATAATCAATTAGATTATCAATAATGTAACATTATTAATTATTATTAGGTCACCAACGTTAAACGACAACTAGTGTGTGTTCACGACACGTGTATGCAAGACTTAACGAAACTAACGGAGTTTGGTAACGGAAATTTACCGGATGTCACATTATCCCCATGTTGAAAGAATTTTCGTCCCGAAAATTGCGTTACATGGTGAGAGTGTTCCATCACTGGTCTACTGCATTGGCACACAGAAATCGAAATCGAGTGAGTTTTGGATGAGTTGTCACATCATCCCCATGTTGAAAGAAATTTCGTCCCGAAATTTAAATCAATACCTTCGTCTGCTGGCATTGTCTTCTCGAATAGATGAGGGTACTTAAGCTTCATTTGATCTTCTCGCTCCCATGTGAATTCCGGTCCACGTCGCGAATTCCAACGGATTTTGACAATAGGTATCTTGCTTTGCTTAAGTGTTTTCACCTCACGGTCCATCACCTCAACTGGTTCTTCAATAAAACGTAGTTGCTCATCCACTTGAACCTCTTCTAGTGGTACGACCATCGTTTCATCAGTTATGCATTTCTTTAAGTTTGATACGTGAAATACATCATGGATTCCACTTAGCGAATCAGGTAGGGCTAGACGATAGGCCACTGGACCTATTCTTTCCACTATTTCAAATGGTCCAACGTACCTCGGGTTTAGCTTCCCTCGCTTGCCAAACCGAACTACGCCTTTCCATGGTGAAACTTTCAACAAAACCTTGTCACCAACCTGAAACTCTAAAGGTTTCCGTCTCTTATCACATAACTCTTTTGTCGGTCTCGCGCGGCTGCCATACGGTTCCGTATCTGTACGATCTTCTCGGTTGTCTCATGAATTAACTCGGGACCTGTTAGCTGACTATCCCCAATTTCTGCCCAGCAAACCGGTGATCTACATTTTCTCCCATACAACGCTTCGAAAGGTGCTGCTTGTATGCTAGTATGATAACTGTTGTTATAAGAAAACTCCACCAATGGCAGGTGAATTTCCCAGTTATTCCCGAAATCAATTACACAAGCACGTAGCATATCTTCCAACGTCTGTATGGTACGCTCACTCTGGCCATCCGTTTGCGGGTGATAAGCAGTACTCATATCTAATCGTGTACCCAAAGATTTCTGCAATGATTGCCAGAAGTGTGACGTGAAACGAGCGTCGCGGTCCGAGATAATTGAGATCGGTACACCGTGTCTGGAAACGATCTCCTTGAGGTACAGGCGGGTTAACTTCTCCATCTTGTCAGTTTCCTTTATTGCAAGAAAATGAGCAGATTTTGTCAATCGATCCACAATAACCCATATCGTATCACAACCAGTACTAGTCCTGGGCAGCTTGGTAATAAAATCCATGGAGATTTGTTCCCATTTCCACATCGGTATCTCGGGTTGCTGCAATAGTCCGGATGGTTTTTGATATTCCACCTTTACCTTCGAGCAGGTCAAGCACTTGCTCACATATGTAGCCACATCCGCTTTCATGTTAGGCCACCAATAGTGCGCCTTCAGATCATGATACATTTTATCGGATCCAGGATGTATAGAATACTTAGATTTGTGTGCCTCACTCATAACCAGGTCTCTCAGATTTCCATAGGCAGGCACCCAAAGTCTATCCATGAAATACCGAATTCCATCCTCCTTCATCACCAGCTGTTTATCCATTCCTCTCAACGACTCAGAACCAATATTTTCTGCTTTTAAAGCTTCTATCTGTGCCTCCTTAACTTGTTCAGGCAGTTGAGTACTGATAGTAAGCTGTAAAGCTCGCACCCGTCTGGGTTTAGCTGTTTCCTTCCGGCTTAAGGCATCAGCAACCACATTCGCCTTTCCCGGATGGTATTTAATAGCGCAATCATAGTCGTTTAGCAGTTCCACCCAACGTCGTTGCCTCATATTAGTTCCTTTTGCTCAAAGATATGTTGAAGACTCTTGTGATCGGTGTAGATAGTGCACTTGGTACCGTACAAGTAATGTCTCCAAATCTTTAAGGCAAAGGACTACTACACCCAACTCTAAGTCATGAGTAGTATAGTTCTTCTCATGAACTTTTAATTGTCTCGAGGCGTAGCTATCACCTTGTCTCGCTGCATTAAGACACAACCCAAGCCTTGAATGGATGCACCAATACACCCCGAAGTCATCTGTCCCCTCTGGCAGTGCTAGTATTGGCGCGGTACAGAGTTTCTGCTTTAACGATTGAAAAGCCGATTCTTGGCTTTCACCCCATTGTATGTAGTCCCTTTGTGAGTCAAAGCTGTGAGAGGTTTGCGATCTTAGAGAATCCCTCTATGAATCGTCGATAGTAACCTGCTAATCCCAAGAATTGTCTTATTCACTCGGCGTTTTAGGTGTGGTCCAATTCTTGATCGCCTCAATTTGGCAGGATCACATGTATCCCTTTCTCATTAACAATATGACCTAGGAATTGTCTTCTCGTATCCAAACACACTTAGAGAATTCGTACGTACAGTGTTCCCTTTTCAGTAGCTCTAAGATCATTCGCAAATGCTCCTCATGGTCTTCCTTGGTCCTGGAATATATCAGTATATCGTCGATAAACACAATGACAAACTGATCGATGTAGGGGTTGCACACACAGTTCATGAGGTCCATGAACACACGCGGGTGCATTTGTCAACCCAAAAGGCATGACCAAGAACTCATAATGACCGTAGCGGGTACGAAACACGGTTTTGGAAATGTCTTCTTCGCGGACTCTGAGTTGATGATAGCCAGATCTCAAATCAATCTTCGAATAGTAACTTGATCCCTGGAATTGGTCAAACAAGTCATCGATACGGGGTAGAGGGTATCGGTTCTTGACTGTTACTATTTAGCTCCCTATAGTCAATACACTCCGAAACGTGCCATCCTTCTTCTAACAACAGGACAGGGTCTCCCCAAGGTGATGTACTAGGGTGAATAAAGCCCTTATCTAATAGCTCCTGGAGTTGTGACGACAACTCCTGTAGTTCGTTCGTGCTAATCGATAGGTGCTCTAGCAATCGGGGCTGCGCCGGGAGTTAGCTCAATTTGGAATTCCACTTGACGATGAGGTGGTAATCCAGGAAGATCCTCTGGAAACACCTCTGGAAAGTCGCGCCTATGGGAATATCCTCCATTCTCCTTTCCTTCGCTTGCTTATCAGTTACAAGTGCTAGAATAGCCACACGACCCTTTCGTAGTAACTTTGGGCTTTCATGAACGAGATTATGCCTATCACAAGCACCACTTCTATCACCTCGGACTGTCAGAATTTTGTCATCAACAGAATTCGTATGATCTTCTCATGACATATAACTTCCGCTTGCTTGTTAGAAAGCCATCCATGCCTATCACAAATCAAACCTCCCCAGCATAACAGGCATAAGATCTTAGCGGAAAGTATGACCAGCAAGCTCTATCTTACAGTCTTTAAGGATATGCGTTACATGAATCTGTTTACCGTCAGCCATTCTACGGTGTATTTAGATTCTAGGGCGGAGGGTATATCACTTAAAAGACTACAGAATTTTAAGGACACAAAACTTCTATCAGCCCAGTATCGAATAGTAACGTAGCAAACCACCATTAACAGAGAATCTACCAGTAACAGTTTGTAGGATCATTTAGAGCCTCACCTGAGCCAATGACGAAGGCTCTCCCTTTTGCTCCATCCTTATTACCGCCATTACCATTCCATTCCCACCGTTGTTGTTACCATTGTTGTTGTTTTTGTGTCTATTTCCATTGTTGCCATTTCCATTTCTCCTTAGTTGTGGGCAATTTCGCTTGTAGTGCCCCCTTTTCCACATTCAAAACAACCCTTAGGAGTTTCCTGAGTTGTTGTGTGTCCTCCTAACCAGCTCACCACGACAATCCTTCGCGGTGTGGTCCAATTTTACCAACCAACGCTTGCATTTGAAGCTATCACATCGTCCCACATGATGATAGTTTGCACCGGTTGCACTTCGGTGTCTACCACCATAACCACTAGGCCTTGATTAGTTGCAGTCGTTTGGTGGAAGTTACGATTTGTCGAACCTCCGTTGTGTTGGACCGTTGTTGTTGCTTGCCGCTGAGGTTGAGGTTGACCGCCAGAAGATGATGCTGCTTGGTTTTGCTGGTACTATCCACTTTCTTTTGTTATCGGGCACGCTTGCCACGGCGCCCCGCTTGGGTAGACGTCCTTGTTCCACGCTTGGTCAGTTAGCTTATGGGCTAACTGAATGGCTTGCTGTATGGTGGTTGGGTTAGAAGCAGTTACCATACTCTGAATTTCGGGTACAAGTCCCCGTATGTAATGCTCGATCCTTTTATCATCTCATTCACCATTCCCGGGCATAGTGTTGCTAGCTCGTGAGTTCTAGTGGTGTAGGCCTCGATCTCTGAGCCCTGCATTTTTAGTTGCCAGAACTCTATCTCCAACTTCTGCACATCATTGCGAGGACAGTACTTCTCGTTCATCATGGTTTTTAAACTCAGCCCACGGCAGTCCATTAGCCAGTGCTTGCCCCAACATCTGGACTTGTGCATTCCACCAGGATAAGGCGGCACCCTCCAGGGTCCCGGTGGCATATTTCACCTGATCAGCAGGTGGAGAGTTGCACTTGGAGATACGGACTCCGTCTTCTCGAACCAGCGTACTAGTCCCACAGCACCTTCAGTACCGCTGTAGGTATGGGGCTTACAGTCCATGAGGACCTTATAAGTACATGTCGGTGGTCCTGCTTTGACACAACAATATTGATCAGACAACCTATACGGTTACACAGGATATTCGGTTTAACTTTCAATCATGTTTACCTGCTGCTGCTGTCCCGCTTGGGTAGCAGCCACCGCTGCCTGAATCAGGGCAGCTATTTCGGCAGGAGTCATGTTCACGGCACCAGCGCCATGATCTCCGGCGACATGGTCTCCGGCGCCACGTCCACGACCGCGCCCACGGCCACGTCCACGACCACGTCCACGTGCGTCCATTGTTCACTTTACATCCACAAATACAATAATGAGTAACATCAAACACATTTATCTCATTGAAGTACAGTAAACAATAAAGAAATAATAAATCATCACAACCACAACATTCATAACAAAAATAATAACCAAAGTAAATAAATTGCAAATGAGTCACAATGTATTCATCAATGTCAAATTTAAGTTTGTCGTTCGAGTGGGGAACAACCCTTCCCACATAGTTTCAAAGAAAACACTACGTAGTCTAAGTCATGTAAAAAAAATCAATCGACAATATCATATCCATCACTCTCATCCTCCTCCTCCTCGGGTTCCTCCTCCTCAGGTTCCTCCTCCTCAGGTTCCTCCTCCTCAGGGTCGACCGCATGAGCAGGAGCTAGCAATCTGGAGTGCTGCTAGCTGTGCCTCCAAAGTAGCAATCCTATCATCAGCCACTGCATCCCTCTGCTCGCGAGCAGCCACGCGTCCACTGAGTTCTACGATCCCATCTTCCATTTGGTAACACCCGTCAAGGGTCTTTCCATGGCGCCCCTCGAGTTCATCCACCTTATCCCTTAGTTTGTACACCTCGGTCTGTAGTGTACAAACGTCGCTAATGAGTCGCTGACTCGATGCTGCTCTGTATCTAGTGTTGCCACCAATGTAGCAATCAACTGCTCGTTGGACTGCACCGTCCGGGGAAGTGAAGGCACTGCTTGATCAGAGTTACCTCTCGTTCTGGGTCTCGGCTCGAGCATGCGTTCCCTATACATGATGTGATTGACAAACCTAGGATAAAAACTCCAGTCCCTTGGGGGGTCACGCTTCATCAACGCGAAAGGTTGATCCCAGTCAAACTCCCCTCGAGGATAATCAAAACGAGGCCAGTCGAGTCCATCATCAGTACAGGTGCGGGAGGTGGGACTCGGATCGTGCAGGTGATGCAGGTCGTTTACCAGAAGCTCTTGATGATGATGCCATGCTGCAGATAGTGTGACGTGTATGCCAATGAGTATACAGTAGATGAAAATAAAGTACAGGTAACTAACTAATTGTGTGCAATTATAGTCTAGTGTGTATGCAACCTAGTTCCCTATAACCAATGGCTCTGATACCAATCTGCCACACCCCTCAAAATCCACGTGCGGAGTTTTACCGCGAGGCGTGTGAACAAACCAGGATCACAGTCAATAGTTACTCAGAACGACTCTATATGCCATGATTAAAATAAAACAACCAAAGTTCAACTTTAAATTGTGCGGAAGCGTTTTGAAAACAACTCAAATAAATAAAAGTATAACTATGGCAAAACATGTGCCAACCCAAAAGAGTAAACCATAATCATTAAAATGCTAAATGTCTTGAAAACCGAGTCTTAGTATGCAAGTGAACCGTGGAGTGCTCCTAGAGGCAAGCAGCTAATGACCTGAGAATAGCATACTAAAATGTCAACACAATGGTTAGTGAGTTCAAGAGTTAATATTCAAACATAAACAGTTTAATAATCGAGATATACTAGTAGTGCATTGCAACAGATAGCTAGTCCATTAACAAATAAATATTAGTGCATAGTGATTTCGCAATTGAAGCTGACTGTGTTACGTTGTTGCCTCCTGTCACGACTCAACAGGCCGTGACAATGTTCAATAGGACAAGTTGCACCCGTTTGACCTAGAGTCACACAGGTGGGGCTCGTCAAACCCAGTAGTGCTACCCAAATTTCCCCGCTATTCAATATTAACAATTCGAAAGTGTGAGGACTTTCCCATGATAAACAGCACTATATTAATATTATGCACAACTAAAAATATACATAAAGCGTTTGTAGTTTTACCAGTATGCTATCTCCCCCAAAAGAGATTATGTAAGAGTGGGGCATGAACTCACCTGATATGCGTATAGATACTTAGAGTTTGACTTGACTGACAGAGTGAACAGACAACCCTCAGAGGTTACATAGATCATATAAGTATATGAGTACGTGTAACAGAGAGTATGTGAAACCCTAGGTACACTACAACCATGACTCAAGTTTCAGAAAATAATACATTTGACTCAGTTGACCCGTTTGACCCGTTGGTGACTTTATGTGTTTTAACCCATTTAAACAACCATACACATATATCATACAAGTTTAACATTCAAATGGTTCATGAGTATGCTACATCATCCAAGGGTATCACATAGATCATCATACAACCAAGTATCATACAAGTCATGCGAACCTAAACATTAACATGTCCACTAATTACAACATATTTAACATGTCACACAAGGATCAAATCACGCACCACATGCCATGTGAAGCCACTCACGACTTCACACCCTAAACCCTGCCAATCCTACTAAGTAGGGGCCTCAAATTCGCACGCGTGTATGATGATCACATTCACATTCACTAACCATTTCATACATTCAACATACATCACAACAATCAATTTCCAATCCCAAGCATGATATCTTACTACTAATCCACATCAACATTACACATGCTCATCAAGGTACTAACACCACTCATGATTAACCAAACATCTCATACAACAATATTAACATGTTCCAACCACATTAGAATTCATCTATGAACTTACTAACATGCTCCTAGCATCTCAAACATGATCAAATCATCATCTTTCACATGTTGCAAAAATAAAGTTTCCCTTTTGGGAAAGCACATCCCAAAACCTATTAAACATCCTATACATTCATGAATTCATTAATAATATACTAATTCAAGCTCATATCAACATCTATGCATGATCAACAACATCCAAACATCATAATCCATCAATTCATATCCTAAAAAGTTACTATCTTTAGTAAGGTATGAACTATAGCATGTGTTCTTGAATTCTCAATGCTCACAACAACAATCTAACATCTAATCATCACCATGAACACATCCATAACATTAATTCATCACCAATTCAACATTACATGCAAAATAAAGTTACTATTCTTAGTAACCTATGAACATCAACATCAATTCAACAATTTCTTGCAAAATCAATGTAATCTAGCATCCATACAATCTATTAAACATCAACATTCATCAAACATCATCCATCATGCATAATCAAGCTATTTTCGAACTAGGGTTTGTACATCACCAAAGATCATGATCAATCCACTAGAAACATCCAATTCATACATAATCCACGTTAAACAACATGTAAACAATCTAACTAACGAATTAACAACATCAAACAACACCCAAATCGACTCCATGAAGCCCAATTTCGTAATCAAGGTTCGGCCATGATGAACAACACACAATAACTCCAAAAAAACTAACCTTTAAACACAATTCGACTTGCAATTGATGCTTCCTATGGGTTGTATTGCTTGAAACCGAATCAAATCGATGTTTACTTGCTTGTTCTTGGCTGATTTCGCAAGGGAGAGGGGTGGGAGAAGGGAGTTGCGGCCGATTGGGAGGGTGGCTAGGGTTAGAAGTGTTTTGTTTAGTTTAACTTTGCATAATGACAACTTAGACCCTTGTGTTTTGCATTTTATTAAAACGCACTCTTTTAAACACTTTTAAATGTTTTTTAACTACAATACTAAACATATAACTCATGGTAACAATTATATGTTTTATTTTTATAAAACACAAACATATGAATTAATACACACGTTTCCACGTTACGCGATTAATTCCTAATTAACATATAAACATGCAAGCACATAAACATAACACAATAATCACATAATCAATTAGATTATCAATAATGTAACATTATTAATTATTATTAGGTCACCAATGTTAAACGACAACTAATGTGTGTTCACGACACGTGTATGCAAGACTTAACAAAACCAACGGAGTTTGGTAATGGAAATTTACCGGATGTCACACTACTTTAGACATAAATGATTTCATTTTGAAGTTAAGGAAGGAAGAACTATGTATGAAATACAAGTCAAAGAAAGGATCCTATGTTCAAAATCCAACACTATAAAATTCAGTTCCAACTTTGGCTGTTTCAGGTGCACCACTACAAACGGCATTTGTGTCTAGCTCCTCTGCTTCTTCCCAAACCAGTGCTTTAGGAACTGTAACGTCAAGGTCATCTGGAACCCAATACATAGTTCCTGAGGCAAATACTACCAAGTTGAAGACCGAGAATCTCGGAAATGTCACCGTGGAAGTTGCCAAAGAGCACATGGATCTTCTAACTACTGTTGTTCAATCTTATGATGGATTAGTCGCTGGTAAGATTGGAAACTGTCATCTGCTGACGACGACTACAAGCAAGTTGATGAAAATGAACTAGAACGCATGGACATAATGTGGGTATTGGCTAGTGCTGTTAGAAGAGCCAAGAAGTTTGTGAAAAAGACATGGCACAACTTGGTTGCAACAAAAGATATGACGTTTGGATTTGACAAACCCAAAGTCACATGTTTCAATTGTGGTGAAAAAGGGCACTTCAAACGTGAGTGCGTGAAACCAAAGAAGACTTGAAATGAAAATCCTTTTCCTACATTCAACCGAAAAGACAAGGATAAGATTGGAGCTTCATCTTCAAGTCAAGAGTCTAAGGCGTTGGTTGCTCGAGGTGATGAAGGACAAGACTGGTCCTTCCGATTCGTTTCTCAGCGTGAATCAAACATTGTCTTAGTTGATACATTGGATGATGGATCTGTAAGTGAAGGATACATCATAGATGAGCATTCACATTCCAATATCGAAGAAGCTATGGATGTTGTTGATCATTTGGTTGAAAAAGAGCTCAGTGCTACAAACTCAGAATCTCCGGTCACTGAAGATTCTAACACTGCTTTTATGGCTGATTCGTCTAGTTCTACACAAGTATGTTTGAAAGACGAATTATTTGAAAACCATGCTTGTACTGAATGTGATAAATTTAGAGAAAGCATTGATTTCAATTTTTCTAGGTTATTAGAACATATTGATAATCTAGTAAATGATTTACAACTCTGCACTGAAGCAAATCGTATTTTAAAACAAAATGAGTGCAGCTTCAAAGAAAAGATAGATATGTTAGGGAAACAACTAAGGGAAACCAAGGTTGTTGCCTTAAATCAATCAAATGACATCAAATTATATCTAAATTCTTTGGAGGAAACTAAGAAGGAAAAAGCAGTTTTACAAGTTGAAGTTGATTCATTAAAACAAAAACTGCACAGTTTGGCAAGTTCTTCTCACATTGTTCAGAACCTTGTGAAAGAACGAAATGCAGGGGAAGGTTTGGGTTATAAGGTTGTAACGCCACCACATGAAATCCTTTTGAACACTAAATGTAGACCAATCAATAATAACCCTGTAAAGGATCATGTGGTGCTTACTCTTCTGGTTAGTGATCCAGATTCCATGGGTCAACCTGTGAAATCTGCCACTAAACCGAAGGATTTTTCTTTGGAATCAACAAATAATATACCTGTTCAAAATTTGGATGCTAAAAGTGAAAAGTTTAAATTAGGGTCCGGTTCACAAAAGTCTATTTCAGAACCTAAGAGGAATTATCCAATGACCCTTAAACGTGTTAATCATCAAAATCCAAATAAAATGAAAATGAAAGATTTTCAAAATGTCAAAACAATTAAGTTTGTTAAAGAAGGTGAAACATCTAAAAGGGAAGAGTCTTCATCAAAACCCCGACCAAACTCAACCCCACTTCACATCATAAACTGTTGAAGGGAGATCCTGCTACAGTTGTGGAAGACGAGGACATATCTCTCCAAATTGTCCTTATTATCAGACACCTAAAAAGAAAATTGAACTTTTTGATGAAAAACTAAGGTTTTCTGAAACTAAATCTAGCGTGTCACCTAAGGTCACAACCTAAGATTATTAGTGAACCTAAAGATCAAACCATAAGCCAGTCATCTGTTTACCACAAATAGGCCTTACACAAAACTAGTTTATGGAAGATCAGAACAAGTAAAGTATCTGATAGTGAGAATAAGTAGGAGAAAAATGTGCCCTCATCCTCTGAAGGACAGTGGGTTGAGTTCATGATGTGTGATACCTCTGGGACACCCAATCCAATTAAGGCTTGGGTCCCAAACCTGAACTAATCATTTCCTTTATATGTGCAGGATGTTCGCTATAGCGCTATCACTAATACCTGGATTATTGATAGTGGGGCTTCCAGGCACATGACCGGGAATTCGTCTCTGCTTTTCAACGTCAAGCAAATTAAAGGGGGACACGTATCGTTCGCTGGGAATAAAGGAGGTTACATCACAGCTCAAGGCAAAGTGGGAAATGAGAAAGTGAAGTTTGACAAGGTCAACTACGTTCAACAATTGTAGAACAACTTGCTTTCTGTCTCTCAAATTTGTGATAAAGGATTCAAAGTTATGTTTGACAACAAGAAGTTCTACGTATTGAAGAAGGAGTATGTTGTCGAAGAGGATAAAATTCAAATGTCAGCTTCAAGATATAACGATCTGTATGTTTTGGATCTATTAAAAGCCTCCATAACTGAGTCTACTGCCCAGTGCTTCTTATCAAAGGCAACAGAGAGGGATTCTGTCTCTTGGCATAGGAGAATGAGACACATTAATCCCAGAAAGATGAATCATCTGGTTCAAAATGATTTGGTGAATGGAGTTACAGTCAAGAATTTCCAACTCCCAGATTTTCGCGTAGCATGTAAGAAAGGGAAACAGACCAAGAAGTCTCACAAAGCAAAGAAAGTCAATTCTATCGACATTCCTCTCGAGCTTCTACATATGGATTTGTTTGGCCCAGTTAGTATAAATAGCATTGCTGGTGATTTGTACTGCTTTTGTAGTAACTGATGATTACTCAAGATTCTCTTGGGTGATGTTTCTGAAAGCAAAGTTAGAGACATTTGAATCAATCAAGAATCTAGTCACTACATTAGAATCTCTCTACAAGCTGAAAGTCAGAAAGATTCGATCAGACAACGAAACAGAATTCAAGAATCAGTGGATGGAGGCATTCTGTCGAGAAAAAGGAATTGTTCATCAATTTTCTTCAGCCTACACTCCACAGATGAATGGGGTTGGTGAAAGAAAGAATCAAAGCTTGATAGAGACAACAAGGACGATGTTAGCCGACTCTAAACTCTTATTCAATTCTGGAACGAGGCAGTGGCTAATGCATGCTATACTCTCAATCGAGTCTTAGTGGTCAAACGTCATGGAAAAACATGCTATGAATTGCTCCAGCGACATAAACCCAACTTGGAGTATCTAGTACCATTTGGAGCACCATGCATGCTCTTAAAGAAAATCAGACAGGGAAGTTTTGTGAGAAGGCAGAAGAAGGTATCTTCCTTGGATATAGTATACCAGATAAGAGAGTTTATAACAACTCAATAGGTCAGGTAGAAGTGTGGTGCAATGTTGATGTCCAAAGATACACCATCCGCCCTGTTGGTAAAGGACCTTCCTTCTTCTTTGACTATGATGGATTCTTCAAGTCCTTCAATCTACCTCCTTCTTATCCTGATATGAGTTATCTGCTTGAATGATGTATGATGTTCTGAATACTCCTCCACTAGACCCAACATCATCGATTCAATTAGACTGTACGTCTAGCCCTTCAGGGGAAGAGCTTGCAGTAAGTGAATATTCCATTGATGATGAAGCAGGTGAGACTGAAAATGTAGACCAGTAGGAACAGGTTCCCGCTACCGAAAGTACACAAGCATCTGATATTGATGCCTTTGGAAATTCTCAACCCCATACTCCAACAGCCTCAGAAACTGAACCTGGGATTCAAAATCTGGACACTAAAGTAGTTGTTCCCACCACTCCTGGATCTCGAATTAATGTGTATCATCCCCTAGACAACATCATTAGGGATGTATTATCGGGAGTTCGAACACGAAATCAGCTATACTCAGCTGATTATGCCGCAGTCATGGAAAAAGGATTATCTACAAGATGGTGCTTATCGATGTTTTGTGTCTTAATTTTAGCCAAAATATGTAAGTGAAGCCTTAAACGACGAGGCATGGGTTAGTGCTGTGCAAGAAGAACTCCTTCAGTTCAAGAAGTTAGGAGTATGGACTCTTGTGGATAGACAAAAAGGTGCAAAGGTGATTGGCACTAAATGGGTTCTTAAATGTAAGAGAGATGATCAAGGAGTCATAATCAGAAACAAGGCTAGGTTAGTTGTTCATGGGTTCAGACAAGTAGAAGGCATTGACTACAATGAAGTGTTTGCACCGGTGGCAAGGATGAAAGCAAGTCATATTTTCTTAGCCTATGCATCCAACATGAAGATTAAAGTTTATAAACTAGATGTGAAAAGTGCATTTCTTCGTGGTGAAATTTGTGAAACAGTGTACGTCAGTCAACCCAAAGGATTTGAGGATCCGTATCATCGGGATAGAGTCTATAAATTAGACAAGGCTCTATACGGGCTTCATCAAGCTCCACCAGCCTGGTATGAGAAACTATCAATTCATCTGCTGAAACATGGTTTTCGTAGATGAGTCTTTGATTGCACGTTGTTCATAAAAGAGAATGATGATGATTTACTACTGGTCCAGATATATGTGGATGACATCATCTTCGTCTCCAAAAATGAAGCTTTGTGTAAGGAATTCGAATCTGTGATGAAGGCTGAGTTTGAGATGAGTGTTATGGCAGAGATGAAGTTCCTTCTTGGGTTACAGGTGGATCAGACACCAAAAGGAATCTTCTTGCATCAGTCCAAATATGAAAGCTGACATCATCCTTTTAGAACACCACTTCCCACAAATCAGGATGTGGCACCCGATGATAATGGTGATCTGGTAGATGCCACTATGTACAGAGGCATGACCAGATCTCTTATGTATCTCACAGCCTCTCGTCCTGATATTATGTATGCCACGTGTCTCTGTTTCAGATATCAGGCTAAACCAAAAGTAAATCATCTAACTGGGGTTAAAAGGATCTTTCGTTATCTGAAGGGTACTCCAACACTCGGGTTATAGTATCCTCATGATGATGAATTTGAGTTTACAGCGTATACTGACTCGGATTATGGTGGTTGCAAGATGAATTACAAATCAACATGAGCGGGATGTCAGTTCTTTGGAAGACGGTTAGTCACTTGGCAGTGTAAGAAGCATACATCTGTTGCTCTGTCAACATGTGAAGCTGAATATGTTGCTGTTGCAAGGTGTTGCTCCCAAATCATTTGGATTCAACAGCAAATGCGAGGCTACGGTTTGCAATTTTCTAACACCCCTATCTTTGTTGATAATTCTGCGGCAACTGCTGTTACTAAAAGTCCGGTCCAACACCCAAAAACTAAACACATCAGTATTAAATATCACTTTATACGTGACTATTTTGAAAATAAATTAATCGATGTTGTTAAATTTAATACGGATTTTCAACGCGCCGACCTTTACAAAAAAGCGTTTGACAAACCTCGGTTTATATATCTATTGGAGGTCTATGGCGTGAAAGAGAAAAGTGTTGTGATTCCAAAATAGTCGAGTTCGTAGTCCGCCTTATTTTTCTTATTTTTTAATTTTATTTTCCTGTCTTTAAAAATCCAAAAACCACAAAAATATTTTCGGTTTTAGAATTTTAGGGGGAGAATAGTACATAGGGAACTAATTATTTGGGACATCAAAAGGATTTAAATGATCAATATGCTATATTCAAATTACAAGTCTGAGAAGTCTAAGCAAAATAGAGGAAAAATGATAGTAAACTAGTCTGCTACGGAGATAACATAAAGAAAGTAGACCTAGAGGTTGCTAGTTCATCATATGATGTGTCGGTAGATTCAACACAATAGACGAGTAGACTTCATTGGTGAATCAAATTCAAACTAAGATGTTCAACTTGCTGTGGGTTCTCATCTTATCCCTGGTTAACACAATCAACGCATTTCAAATAAGGGGTGACGAGCAAAATAAACGCCACAAATGTGTGCGAATGACCATAAAAATGAGCAAAGCACATGAAAAAATGTTAAGTGCAATCAAGCTAATGACCGATGTTGTTGGTGTGTTATGTGCAAAAGAAATAAAAGTGCTCTAACAAGAAGATAGGTTGTGTGCCTCTCTGTTGTGCGATGGCACTAACCTGAGGATAAGCATAACCTAAATATTCTAGAACTTATTGTTGTTTGCGCCTCTCTACTGTGCGATGGCACTGACCTGAGCTTGGCATCTCTCTGAAAGCTCTTAGAATAGTTTCTTCTTGTCAAATACCCGTAGACCGCTCAAAAATCTCCTGAGGAATGTTGATTACCATATAAGTGTGGGATCCACAAATGCTCGTTGAAATAATATAACCTAACCCATCACCAATGTGAGTAAAAAATCTATGTATGGATTTAAGTGGAAAAACATACTGACAATCATCGTGACTGCAACTCTCGACTGTCAAAATCAATGTGTGCATATTATAGGTCTTGTATGATTTCCTACAAGTGCTATTGACTCTCAAACAAATAAGAATCTAGTATGCACATAGATCTAAAAGGGTCCCAAATAATTGTGATATACCTGTATGATCCCATATGAATCTATCCAGAAATGATTAAAATAACATGAAGTTGTTCTTTTCAGGAGGAAAAATTGGTTAATTGAATTTAAAAGGTTTTAATTCACCTCAAACCAAAAACTCAAAAATAAGTCTTGGTTTGTTTCAATTCAAGTTGTTTTCAGTTTTTGTTTTCTTTTTGCTTTACGTAGATGTCGGACTATGTAACTAGATGAACACTGTGAACCACAAGCTAAAAGGATCACGTCTGAAGTGATCAAATGATGTTCAGATAAAAGGATCACGTCTGAGGTGATCAAATGTTTTCAAATTAAAAAGATCATGTTTGAAGTGATCAAATGATGTTCAGTTAAAAAGGTCATGTCTAAGATGAGTGTTGTTCATAATGTTATATATCACAAGTTAGATTTTGAGTGTATGGAAGTGTATGAGGTCAAACTCATAAGTATGAGTCAATCGCACGATTGAATCATAAATATGAAGCAATCGCACGATTGAATCATAAGTATGAGCCAGTCGTACGTATGAACGATAAGTATGAACAAGTCACACGATTGGACCATGAGTATGGAAACAATCATGCGATTGGATGATAAGACTGAACCACTCATACGACTGGATGAAGGAGTATGAGCCAGTCGCACGACTGAACCCCAGTCGCACGCTTGAATCATGCGTATGGGGCCAGTCGCACGACTGAATCTTAAAAACAGTATAAATAAGGGGGTTAGTCGGTCGTAATCTTTATCACCCTTAAAAACTCTAAAAAAACCGCTCATACGACGACACTCAGCCAAAAAAAATTTGAGTACTGAAATTACCTCTTGATTGTGATACTAACGTGTTTCCTACTCATCTACATGTACTGTGCAACTGAAATCGACCCAAATGAAGGGTTTGATCGAACCCTAAATGACCGAAACCGTTAAAATCAATAACCAGGACTAAACTCTTAAAATAGACCTATTAAATGGACACTAATGGTGGTTTAAACAGTACTAAGTGTTAAATCGAGTCTATGCGGTCCAGAAGAATCTAAACACGAAGTGTATGGTCACGTCTTGACAAAGATTCAAGTCTATGGTGCTAAACAGTGAGATATACGAATGGATATGCTGATGAACTGCAGTTGCCAAAATTGAGCCAGATGCATGATTCAATCGCACGAGTGAATCATGCGTGTGAGTCCAGTCGCATGACTAACTCAATTGCATGGCTCCGACACTATTGAGCTTAGTCGCAGGCTCAATCGTATGACTGAACTCAATCGTACGACTGAACTCAGTCGTATGGTTCAGTCGCACGATTGAATTAGTTGATCAAAATCATTCAAAATTCAACTGTTAATGTATATATGTCTTGTGTTGCAGCAATATGGCTGAAAGATGGCCGATGAGCACCAAGCACAACATATGTGCTCATCTCGATGCTACTTCCCAGAACGCCTTTGAGTTCAGTGGGATTATTGCCTTCTTACGTAGATCGAGGATCTACAAGGCCATCTCGACTCCATGCACACCATACAGATCTATTCAGCATGCCTTCTGGGAAAGTGCCTTAGTTGACCGGTCGGTTGAACCACACTGTATCCAGAGCTCTATCTTTGGACAAGACATAGAGATCACTGAAGATGACCTGAGGAGGGTCTTAGATCTGGGTGAGGACGACTGACTACCCAACCAAGTTGCATCCACTGACAGTTCGTGGTTGCTTTCTAAGGATAAAGTACACTAGAGACATCAATGCCGGAGTGCTAAACAAGAGCAACATGTGCCCCCAGTTCAAGTACTTGGCACATGTGATCTTAAAGTGTATAGCCTCCAGTCGGGGAGGATTTGATGAGATGTCGGACCAAATCCAGAATGCATACGTTGCACTAGTACTGAACCACCCATTCAGTTTCTCTCGCATGCTCTTCTCTTATCTGATTGAGAACCTTGAAGCCAAAGACAAAGAAGGCTTCTGTATGTATCCACGTTTCGTACAGATGAACATAGATGAGAAGCTTCCTATGCTGCCTAAAGAGAAAGATGATGCAGTGGTGCTTGAGGTGATAGATGATACCACCTTGGGCAGGATGAAAGTATACCGGGGGAAGCAGGTGAAACTCCCAATCAGGAGATTGTTTGGACATCTGGCCAATGAAGACTATGTGGCGCCTCCTCGCAAGAAATGGCGTCATGATGATAGTGATTCCGATGTTGAGCCTATTGTAGTACCCACTGATGAAGAGGACAATGATGATGATGATCAGGATGAAGGTAAAGGTGGTGGAGATACTAGTCCTAGTCAATCAAGGGCCAGTGAAACTTCTACTATATCTCCACCATCTCCACATGGTACGTTTGATGCACCTGGTGGATCTGAGCAGGCTGCTTTCCACCAAGACATCTAGTTAGATGAAGAAGAAGGGTTGGATGATGAGCCTCTCGTAAGGCAAGTCGGTAGCCGGATTGTGGCTACTGAGAAGGGGAAAGAGGCGGTTGGTGGACGCCAAGCTGGTTCTAAGGGTGATGAGACTGATGTCAGTGATCCAACCTACACACCTGACCAGCCAATCAACTCAAGGGGAGCCCAGATAGCCAAGGTCTCTAGGAAGAAAAGGATGGCCCAACCCCATGGGAAGAAGGGAAAGAGGCAGAAGATTATCTTGATCAGTCCTTCCACCACCACAACCACCACCACTACCACAACCACCACCACTACCACAGCCACTACCACAACCACTAACACTCCCACCACCACACATGCATTCACATCCACCTCACCTACAATACCCAACACAGCTCCACCACAACCCACTTTCATACCTACTCCCATCTTCACCACATCCACCACTACATCCACTATTCCCCAAGCCGGAACATCCACCCACATCCCACCTACATCGGGCTCTGCTGACCTCAACAGACTGGTGCTGAAGCTATTAGCTGCAGATGAGCTCAGAGCAAATAAGATGAACCAGCTGATAGCGGTCAACAACGCCCAAGGCAAGCAGATTGCACGGCTGACAGATAAGAACACTGCTCACGAGAGAGCGTTAGTTCGAGCTCACCGTGCACTAACGGCTCAAAATGAGCTTGTAAAGGAGTCTGTCAATAGGATTGAGGGGTTGGAGAAAAATAACAAAAAGTTGATGCTGAGGTTGAAGGGAACTAAGGGAGTGCCCTTAAAGATCAAAGGTGATGGTGATGATGGTGGAGATGATGATGATGATGATTCGTCTAATGATGAATAAGAAGAAGATGATGATGAGGAGGAAGCAGGAGGAAGTGGAAAGGGAAAAGGAGGTGATGATGATGATGAGGATGATCAAGAAGGTGATGCATCTGCATCAGCCTCAAATCCATCAGCAAAGGAGAGGCGCACCAAGCGAAATCAGGATCAAAGAGCCTCGTCCTCAGCTCCTCAAGGTGAAGAGATACCCGATCAAGGCAAAAGTAATGATTAGATGTTTATGTATTTGAAACTTTTGTACTTGAATTGTGTATTACATTAATGTAACTAATGATTATTTATGTTTCAATGTCTTGATTAATGATTTATGTGTGATGTGTTGAATGTTTAATCAAACAGATGAAGTTCAACAGCCAGATGAATATGATGTCATTCACCTTCAGCAAGTCAAGACTCAGCTAATTATGATTCTTGATTTGCAAGGGATTGTCAGAAGGTCAGTGAGCTACACTCCCGAAGAAGGAGAAATCATACATGATCTGACTGATGAGCAGCTCGTTGAGATGTTCAGACTGAATCCAGATGAGCTGGTTAAAGATGCTCCAGAAGTTGATATCTTAAGTGATAAGGAGCTACAGGATGTGGATGAAATAGAGATTGAATATGTCACAGCTGACCACTATCCTGAGTGCACTGACCCTGAGGGCAACTTTATCCCCAACTTGGGTGAAACTTTTGGCAGTGATACCTTTGATAAGCTGGAGGAGATGGAGAAAGAAAAAGAGAAGGATGAAAGTAAAGCCCAACCTTTAGATGCAAATGTTGAGATTAAGAAAGCTGAATGGGCAGCTTGTTTTGCTGAAGTGAAAGCCCAACGCGCACCTCCAAAGCAAAATGCCTACACCAAACTTTACAGAGTCAAGAGACATTAGAAAGTGTCAGGCAAGATTATAGCGTGGACATATTTTGAAGATTTGGAAGTCTATGATGTTAAAAGGGAGAAAGGGATTGAATACTTCAGATATCCACATGATCTGAAGACACTTCTTGGTTTTGAGCTCAACCGATTGGCATGCTTAGATCTTTTGTATGCCAACCCAAGGAAGATGTTGGGATGGTTTGAGACAGCGCTGAAGAAGAAATACCACACCAGATGGGTCAACTTCAGGCCTCAACAACCTAAGTGATTCATTCATAAGACTAAAGTTGATCATATATCTAGAAGACCTAAGGTGGTGTTGAAGTGGAGTCCCCCACGCACAATGTATAAGCTTTCTTTACAGGATATGCCTGAGGACTTCACTCCACACTTCAAATGGTGGTATTATGACTGGAGGACGGGGGAACCGGTCATAGTTCTGAACAGAGAAGGAAAGAGTGAACGATCAGGGTATTTGACCCAATGTGGCTTACTAACTTGTCTGTTGAAGATGTCTACACTTTATACAAGTGTCCACTGTTCTATGACACGTAAGATATTATACAAGCTCTACAGTTCCAACATGTTATACGACTCTGCTTTGTATTTGAGATACATGCAGGAGTCACCAGAGAAGAGAAGTACAACAAATTTCAAGAGCATGTGAAGAAGTTTAGTAAATAGACTAAGTGTATTGGCTTTAGAGGAAGATCTCCCAAGCTTATGAACAGCAGACTGATCCAGAATAGAGCCAAAAGCTTGTTGAAGAAGTACTAAAGATCTTAGAAGAAGGTGATGACCATGAAGTTGAAACTAAGCGCCTGGTGCATCTGCAGTTTGATAAATCAGCTTGATAAAGTATCTTCTAAGGAACCGATTGAAGATTGTGTGGTGTACACGTTTGGCAAGAGCTGAAGACCAAGAATAGAGGAAGCAAATTGAAGAAAAAAAATTGGAACTGGAGCCTGATTTGATTTCAATATTGGAGCAATTGCATGCCACGAGAGCAACAGCAAAAGAAAGACAGAAGAACTTGGAGAAAAGCATGTTAGACAATAGAATAAACTAGGTTCAAGGGGGAGTTTGTTGATACATCATGTTCCTAGTTTATGTTCTTAATGTAAAAGTCTTTCATTTCTTACATATGTGCAATGTAACTACTTGATGAAATATGATATGTTCTTGATGTTTATTTTGTTGGATCTTGTATGCCCAAGTCACATACAAGATTGATATGGTTAGTACGTTATGATCCAAGTCGGGTCATACCCAATAACAAGCTAAACAAACATCAATAAATATTTATTTGTTGATGAGATCATACAAATAAATATTGACACCAATTTAGAAAATGGGTTTTCTAAAACGTTGCTCTTGTAATAGAACAACATTATATAGATTATTAGTTCATGAGAGATTATTTGTTTCATTATTTAAGTTAGTTAAATAATAACAAATAATAGTGTATTAATGTTATAAAACTAAAAGATGTTTTAATTTTTTAAACTTAAGGGTTAAGAGTGTAAGTTTTTTTTATAAAATTTAAAATGGGGGGGACTATTTCTTTGAAATTTTTGGCCACCCAAAGTGGAGCCTCTCATTGGGATTGCTTGTCTTGGTTAAAACAAGACTTGAATAACTCTTGCACTCTTCCAACCAACACACACTCTCTTACACACACATTGCAAACATACTCTCTCAAAACCAGCCAAAAGGTTTTCGGATCTAAGGCAAAAGAAAGCTGAAATTTTCGGATTTTGGGCTGAACTTGAAGAACTTCTTGGCTGATTTTCGGGTTGTTCAAGAAGGAGTTGAGTCTTGGTGTTCTACTACCTAACAAGTTAGGTGTTTGCTTGAGCTTGTGGGTGTACAAGCTTGAGGACTTCTCATTTGAAGGCTGGACATTCAAGAGCATCATCATCTTTATCTCATCCATATTTCATCATCTTGTTCTTGAAAGGTAGTTTCAAGACCACCCTTTGGTTGTTCTTTTTGGTTTTGATAGCATTTTATTTCACATACTTATGATCCTTGTTCTTGGGTTTTGTTTTGGTTTAAAATGGTTCATATTTTCAGATTGTTAACAACATGTTTAAACCCTAATATCCGCTACGTTTTATAGTTTAAATGGTTAAACTAGCTTTGCTAAACGTTTGACAAAACCCAACAATGGCATCTAGAGCAGGTTATGTGGAATACTTGCTTCAAAAGTTCTTGAAAAGTTAGTTTTCATGGACTTTTTCAACCTTATGTTTCATGGTTTAATCTTACATGATTTAGTATAAACCTTGAAAGATTAACATCAAATGGTTGATTGTGTTGTTTGGAAAAAACCCTAGAGTTTTGGTTCATGTTGGCCAGAACTTTAAGGTTATTAAAAGGGGTTCATTGTTGTTCTTGAATGTTGTATATGGTACATATTTTGGTGCATAACATAGCCTTGACCTTATGTGTTTTGGATTTGGTTGATTGTGATTTTGTCATGTTGGTTTTGATTCTTCAAAGGGTTGTAATATTTGTGTTTGTATTTTGGGTTGTAATTTATTTATTTATTGGTTATGTAATAAATAGATTCGGTGCATTTCTTTTATTAGAAAAATTGTATTAGGATATGGATTTTGTAAAAGAAGATGCACAAGATGAAGACCCAAAGAAGGACACAAAAGAACTTGAAGCATTTGGATGTGGATTCAAGTAGGAGTTCATGGACACATTTTGGTGTGTCATTTTAACCCTTAGGAAAGACCTTATGACAACACTTGTGATGGCAAACCAGTGTGGTCAATATAGTGGCTATAGTTATGCACTTATGTTTGTATGATTATGCTTGTTTAGTTGTTTGTTGTGTGATTGTTGGTTTATATTGGATATGCTCAACAAACTCATTAACAAACTTAACAAGCTGAAAATTGATGGTTCTTTGTCATTAAGTGGTTAATAAAAGGTTATTAAAAGGATTAATGATTTTAATAAAAGGGGTTTTATTAAAAAGTGAACCATAGGGTATCTTGTATTTGAAAGCATGCAAATATAAGGTACATAGAGTTTTCTAAACTAAGATTATGAAAACTTAAATTTTCTTTTATAAATAAGTTTAACACGGTCCTTTTGCACAACACTTGAGTCATTTGGAAGCTCTTAATGGGATAAAGGTCACCTAACCATTTTGAGGGAACTTATGATTTGAGGTGGCGATACCATATTTGTGGATAAAGGTCACCTAACCACTTATGTTGGAAAACTCACATGTGTGTGCAAGTAGGGTAACTTGATTTGCAAACCATGTTAAATGGATCACCTACAATATGGTTTACAAAGGTGTTGATGGGATAAACATGCCGACTATACATATGATGTTTTAAAGTCGATCCCATACCTCTAGAAGTTGCAAAGGGTTGCAATTGTAAAAACGTTGACTACCTTGTTAATTTAAATAATGGGATAAAGGTCACCTAACCACTATTTAAATGTAACGTTGGATTCTAGAATTTTAAAATTGTGTAAGACACTTTAAAAGGGGGCTTTAATTATTAAATTATGAACAATATCGAAAATACTAAAAATGAACTTTGTTAAATTTTGTAGATGGCCACCAACAACAATGAAAATAATGAAATCTCATTTGCTCACTCACTATCACTAAGGACCATTCTCCAAAAGGAGCGTCTAAACCATAATAACTTTATTGATTGGTTTCGAAACTTGAGAATTGTTCTAAAGCAAGAGAAACGATCGTATATTTTTGACGATTCGATTCCCGATCAACCTAATGAGGAGGATGAGGAGTCCTACAATAATTGGGTAAAATACACTGAGGACTCGGTCCAAGTGTCTTGCCTCATGTTGGCCAGTATGACTCGGGATCTCCAAAAGGAGTATGAACATCATGGAGCATACGACATAATAACCCAGTTGAAGGAAACGTTCCAACATAAAGCAAGGGTAGAGCGCTTCGAAACGGTTCGAGCACTCCATGCGTGTCGTATGGATGACACCCAATCTGTTTCATCTTATGTACTTAAGATGAAAAGCCACATCGACCGCCTCGAAAGGCTGAATTGTCCCGTCTCGAAAGAGTTGGCTACGGATTTGATCCTCAAATCTTTGTCAAAAAGGTTTGACAACTTTGTCATGAATTATAACATGAACGGGTGGGACAAGAACATAAGTGAGCTTCACTTTATGGTCAAAACTGTTGAGGCGGCCATCGGGAAAAGGGTTTTACCCATTCTCACCATCAATGAAGGTGGGAACAAGAAGAGGCCTCACCCCGCACCCAAGGCAAATTTTTCCAAGGGTAAGGGGCATGTTAGGGGAAAGGGAAAGGGAGTGGTAAGAGCGCCACCACCAAAACTAGCAGAGAAGAAGCAAAAGGTTGCTTCGAATGACCCATGCTTCAAGTGTGGGGAGATTGGACATTGGGCAAGAAATTGTCCAGTCCATCTCAAAGAGTTGCAAGCTTAGAGGGATGCCGGGAAAACCTTAGGTACAACTTTCATGATTCATATTGATCTAAATTTAATATTCTCAAAACATGGGTATTGGATACCGGATGTGGAACTCACATTCGCAACTTATTGCAGGGGTTCAAAAGAAGTAAGGACTTCAAGAAAGGGGATGTTAGCCTCTACATGAGGAATGGGTGCAAAAGTTCAAGTTGAAGGCCGATGGGACTACATCTTGAAGCTTCCAAATGGTTTGGAAGCAATTTTGAACAATATTTTGTATGCTCCTAGTTTGACTAGGAACATTATTTCTGTTGCCCAATTAAGACAATATGTTTATGTTTTAACATTTATTGAAAATGAAATTCATGTTTCTTTAAATGGCATATTTTATTTTAAAGCTATTTCTATTAATGGTATTTATGAATTGGTTCGTGAAAACACATTATATGATAGCTCATTGTACCAAACCACTACTAAGAAAACACATTATATGATAGCTCATTGTAACAAGAAGCGCATACAATCACTTCAAAAGAACGGTCTTTTAAAAGCAAGTGTATATGATTCATTTGATGTATGTGAATCTTGTTTACAAGGTAAAATGACTAAGGCATCTTTTAGATCTGAAAGGGCAAAAGATTTATTAGGCATCATACATTCGGATGTATGTGGTCCTTTTATGCCAATAACTAGATACCATGAAAGATACTTCATTACCTTTACCGACGACTATAATCGATATGGTTATATGTACTTGTTAAGACACAAAGATGAAGCTTTTGAAATGTTCAAAATCTTCCAAAGTGAGGTAGAAAAACAACTCAACAAGAAAATAAAAATTCTCTACACCGATAGAGGAGCTGAATACCTTAGTGACGCTTTCAGAGATCATCTTAGATGTTGTGGTATTGTCTCACAACTATCTCCACCTGGAACACCACATCACAATGGTGTGTTCGAGAGGAGAAATCGAACTCTATTGGATATGGTTTGATTTATGATGGCTAAAAGCTCATTGCCTCTATCATTTTGGGGTTTCGCTTTGCTCTCTGCGGCCTGTATCTTGAATATGTCCCCAACCAAGAAAGTGGATACGACACCTTTTGAAATATGGCATGGAAGGGTTCCATCACTATCATATTTAAAGGTATGGGGCTGTGAGGCTTATGTTAAGACTCCCATCTCAAACAACTTAGAAAGTCGTTCCACTAAGTGTATCTTCATTGGATATCCTAGAGATTCTATGGGATATTATTTTTGTGATCCACCGGAACAAAAGGAGTTTGTTGCCAAGAAGGCTGAGTTCTTAGAAGCTAAGTTCCTTACGAAAGGAACTAGTAGTAGAACTGTGGATCTTGAGGAGGATCAAGAACCACAAACCGATACACGTTTGGTTGACACTAGCACTCAACATGAGCATGTTGAGAATGATCAAGTGGTTGATCAATATACACAAAACGTTCGCAAATCTGATAGAATTAGTAATCCACCTAAAAGATATGGATTTTTCGTAGATGGATCCTATGTGGTAGATTCCGATGAACCAACCACCTATCGTGATGTAATGTCCAATTTAGATTGTGACAAATGGCTTGAAGCCACGAACATTGAGATGCAATCCATGTATGACAACCAAGTATGGGACTTGGTTGAACCACCTCTTAACTCCAAGATAGTTGGAAGTAAGCGGGTTTTCAAGAAGAAAACCGATATGCATGGAAACTTGGATACTTATAAAGCTAGACTTGTAGCAAAAGGTTTCACTCAAACTCAAGGGGTTGATTATCATGAGACCTTCTCACCGGTTGCAATGCTAAAGTCTATCAGGATATTATTTGCCATAGCTGCTCATTATGATTATGAGATTTGGCAAATGGATGTCAAAACCGCTTTTCTAAATGGATATCTTGAGGAAGATGTCTATATGGTTCAGCCTGAAGGTTTTGTCGATAAAAAACATCCTAACAAAGTATGCAAGTTAAAGAAATCAATCTATGGATTGAAGCAAGCATCAAGAAGTTGGAATCACCGTTTTGATGAAGAGATAATCAAATTTGGGTTCATCAAAAACGTTGATGAAGCATGTGTATATAAGAAAGCTAGTGGGAGCATTATCATTTTCCTAGTATTGTATGTCGATGACATTTTACTATTTGGAAATGACATTCCAACCTTGGAGGGTGTAAAAGCCTGGCTTGGAAGCTGTTTCTCCATTAAGGATCTTGGTGAAGCCGCCTATATTTTGGGAATAAATATCTATAGGGATAGATCAAGGCGGTTGATAGGTTCAAAATCAAAGTGCATACATTGACAAGATCTTGAAAAGGTTCAAGATGGAAAACTCTAAGAAAGGTACCGTACCTATTCAAAGAGGAACAATATTTAGTAAGACTCAATGTCCAAGCTCAAAGGATGAGCAAGACAAAATGAAGGGAATCCAGTATGCGTCTGCTATAGGATCCATCATGTACGCAATGATATGCACTAGGCCGGACGTGTCATGCGCTTTGAGCAAGACAAGCCGATACCAACAAAATCCTGGAAACAGTCATTGGATGGCTGTTAAGAACATACTTAAGTACCTAAGGAGGGCCAAAGATATGTTCCTAATCTATGGATCTGGTTAGGAGGAACTCGTAGTAAGGGTTACCGGATGCGAGTTTCCAAACTGATTGGGATGATTCATGATCACAATCGGGGTACATTTTCATCTTGAATGGAGGAGCAATCTCTGGAAGAGCTCTAAGCAAGATGTGGTGGCATTATCAACTATAGAGTCAGAATACATCCCCACTTCATTAGCAGCTCATGTTGATACATGTATGTCCCTAGATCATGATTTGTAATGTAATGAACTTGTCTGTCTGATTATGATGTAATGGTAATCGATTAATGAAATGATATGAATTGGTTGTTACTTGTAATGTTTAATATTTCATTAATGAGTGTGATTGAATTGATTGGGTTTATGATGTTTGAATGAGTGCACATTAAGTTATATTAAATAGAACATTCAAACTTAACTTAATGAAGTTCTCATGCGAATGGCCCATGCGAATGGACCACACGCATGAATAACTTCATACGATTGACTCAATCGCACGACTGAACCAGGAGACTGGATCAGTCGTATGATTGACACATAAGATTGACTCAATCGCACGACTGAACACTCAGTCGTGCGGATGAATCAACCGCATGGTTCAATCGCACGACTGAACCATACTTATGGCCCAGTCGCACGATTGAACAATACTAACCTATAAATAGACCCAATTCGTGGGAAAACGTAAGCATTCATCCCATTACGATTCCAGACGTACCCTAGCCGTCCAGAAGCCTCCCAAATCGTTCTCCAAGTTCATAGAACACATCAGATCGGTTCCTAATCGATTTCTGACGTTGATATCAATTCTTGATTGATTCATCGTGTGTTCTCACTGATTGGATCGCCAATCAAATAGGATTCCGCACTATTTGAGTTGGTTTAACACGCAATCACTCGGTATTTCGTTCAAATACCAGGTCCTAACAAGTGGTATCAGAGCTTTGGCTCTTGATTTCGTGTTGATTCAATCAAGATTGCATAAAAGTTTGTGTTTTTGCACGAAAAACGCAATCTTTTGCATCAAAAGTGATCTTGGACGTTCCCTGCTCATTGAAGTTCAGTTTCTACGGACTTAGACGATTTGGACTTGCAAAATTTCGAATTTTTACGGCTGAAACCCGTCAAACCTAGAAATTTTCGCAAAACAGCAGCTTCAGTCGCACGAGTGACTCATTCGCACGACTAGACTCATTCGCAGTGTTCATTCGCACGACTGGACCTAGTCGCACCCTCATTCGGCCGACTGAACCGTTCGTTCGCATAGCTCATACGCACCAGATTCATTCGCACGACTGAACCATTCGCCCTGTTCAGTCGCACGGTTGAACCAATCGCAGAGTTCATACGCACGATAAGACCATTCGCATCCTTCAGTCGCATCAGTTAAAGTTGATTTGATTAGACTCTAAGTTTATTAACCATGGAAGATCAGATGTCAGCCTTTACTGCGGGGAAGGACTCAAGAATTCAGAACCTGCTGCTGCTTGAGAGTGAGGTGGGTATTCACAATAAACCACCAAAGCTCTTGACTTTAGATGAGTTTCCTCACTGGAAAGCAACGTTTTGAGATCTACCTCAATGGAGTAGATCCTAATCTGTGGGAAGCTATCGAAGTTGGGTATAGTACACCGGTGGGAGCAGATGGAGTGAAATTAACGTTAAGTGGGATGACTGACGCACAGAAAGTAAAGTATAATGCAGAGAAAAGAGTTTATGCGATGATAACTCAGTCGATCCCCAAAGACATATTCCACCAGTACTCAGAGAACAAGCAGTCCAAGAAACTGTGGGATGAGCTAGAGAAAAGGTATGATGGGAATGCATCGTTAAAGGCAATCAAGGCAAAGGAGTTAAAGAAGGAATTCGATAACTTCTCATCGATTGGTAACGAGAGTTTAGATGAAGTCATAGACAGATTCTACCATTTGATGAGCGAGTTGCATACACATGGAGTGGAAACAACTATGGAAGAGAAAGTAAGCAACTTCGCAGATGGATTGCCTGATAAGTGGGCTTCATTCGTGTCTAATCTTAGACAGAATGGAATACTTATAAAGCTGGATATAAATGACTTTATTCTCAGGCTGCGTGAAGAAGCACTAAGGATGAAGTATAGAGCACAGAAGTCTTCATATACACAAAACCCAGCTTTATACAATGCCACGCCTCAAGCTAAGACATCTGGAGCACCTCTCCAGACAGCATTTGTGTCTAGCTCGTCAGGTCTTCACATGCTTCTCCTTCTGGATCAGACACGTCAGGGTCGTCATGTACCCATTATATTGGATCAGAAGCAAGTGCTACTAAATTGAAGACCGAGAATCTCGGTAATGTGACTGTAGAAGTAGCACGAGAGCATATGGATCTTCTCGCCGCAGTAGTTCATTCATATGATGGACTTGTGGCTGGGAAGATTGGAAACTGTCATTTGGCAGATGAAGACTACGAGCAGGTAGATGAAATGGAGCTGGAAAGAATGGATATAATGTGGGCCTTAGCTAGCGCTGTCCGAAGGGCGAAGAAGTTTGTTAAGAAGACAGGACAAAATTGATAGCTACTAAGGATACCACATTTGGTTTTGACAAGAGCAAAGTGACCTGCTTCAACTGTGGAGAGAAAGGGCACTTCAAGAGGGAATGTGTCAAACCAAAGAAGACGGGTAATGGGAACCCGTTCTCATCCTTTACTCGCCAAGACAAGCAAGCCTCGAGTTCTACTTCATCAAACAAGGACCCAAAAGCCTTGACTGCTCATGATGATGAAGGACAGGACTGGAGTTTTAGATTTGTCAACCCAGAATCTAACATTGCCAGTGTTGAAGATATTGATGATGATTCTGCGAGTGAAGGTGATTTAGCAGTTGATATAGCAATGTCACACAGTGAAGAAACAACTGCAGCTGAAGTCAGTTACACACCAAAGGAGGAAACTTCCAAGTCAGATTCAGAAAAGTCAGAATCACCAGAACCAGAGACGTCTGATGCTGCGTTGATGGCTAACTCTTCTGAAACAACACAGGTAAGTACAACTGACCAAATGTTTAATAATCATGCTTGTTCTAACTGTGATATGTTTAGGAATAGCATTGATGAAAAATTTGCTAGGTTATTAGATCACAATGATAACTTAGTAAAGGACTTACAACTATGCACTGAGGCCAATAGAGTTCTAAAACAAAATGAGCATAGTTATAAAGAAAAGATAGACCTATTGACTAAGCAACTTAGGGAAACCGAAGTAGTTGCCTTTAATCAATCAAATGACATTAGGTACTATCTAAACTCCCTAGAGGACACTAAGAAACAAAAGGCAGTTCTAGAAGTAGAAGTTAATTCCTTAAAACAGAAACTGCATAGTTGGACTAGTTCTTCACACATAGTTCAACACTTAGTGAGAGAAAGAAATAATGGGGAGGGATTAGGCTACAAAGTGGTTCCACCACCACCTGAGACCTTGATGAACACCAAGTCTAAACCAGTTAACAACAACCCAATCAAGGATCATGTGGTGACCACTCCTCTTGTTACTGATCCAGACACATCATGTTCATCTACTGAATCTGGACAGAAACAAAAGGAGGCCACTTCAAAGGCAAAGGGTAAATTGCCTTGTGTTAATCTGGAAAATGAATTTGAAAAAGTTAACTTAAAGTCAGGGTCAAACAGAGTCAAATCAGAACCCAAAAAGACTTCAAACGTTAATTTTTCACATGCTACAAGTCAAAAACCAGTTAACCAAAAAGTTGAACAAGTTAAACAGGTAAAACAGTTAAATTTGTTAAACCAGAGAAAACATCAAACATGCAAGAGTCAAAACCTAAAGTGATTGATGTTACTAAAGTGTCACGCATTTCTCCACAAAGAAAGTCAAACTATAAGGTTGATAGCAGATTGTGCTACAACTGTGGAGAATGTGGACATATTGCTTCCTATTGTCCTTTCTATCAGACACCTAGGAAGAAGATTGATCTTCAGGACTCTAGACCTAGGTCTTCTAAGAGGAGTTCTCTAACTCCACCTAGAAGATCTAGTGAACCTAAAGTTCAACCTGTAAGCCAGACGACTGTTTATCATAAACAGGCATTGCACAAATCTGGCTTATGGAAAGAGAAGACTATCTGTGTGACTGATACTGATGACAAGAAGGAATCTGAGTTACCCTCACCTTCTAAAGGTCAATGGGTAGAGTTTATGATGTGTGATGCCTCTGGGAAACCCAAGACAGTAAAGGCTTGGGTTCCTAACCTAAACTAATACATTTACTTGATATGTGCAGGGTGTTCGGTATAGCGCTGAGACTAACACGTGGATTATAGACAGCGGAGCATCCAGGCACATGACAGGAAATAGAGCCCTTTTATCAAATGTCAAACAAATAAAAGGAGGGCATGTTTCCTTTGCAGGAAACAAGGGAGGATACATCACAGCACAGGGAGAAGTGGGAAATCAGAAAGTTAAGTTTGATAAGGTGAACTACGTTCAACAACTTCAAAATAACTTGCTTTCTGTTTCCCAAATCTGCGATAAAGGATTTAAAGTCATCTTCGACAACAACAAGTGTTACGTGCTGAAGAAAGACTATATGATTCCAGAGGACCAAGTTCTGATGACTGCTTCAAGATATAAGGATCTATATGTCTTGGATCTGTCAACAGCTGCTCCAACGGATCATGAGGTGCAGTGCTTTCTATCTAAAGCTACTGAGAAGGACTCAATCTCCTGGCATAGGAGAATGGGACACATTAGTCAAAGGAAGATGAATCACTTGATTCAGAAGGACTTAGTGAGAGGAGTAAATGTCAAGAACTTCCAACTTCCTGACTTTTGTGTAGCTTGCAAGAAAGGCAAACAGACAAAGAAGTCTCATAAGGAAAAGAAAGTTCATTCAATAGAACTTCCTCTTGAACTTCTTCACATGGATCTGTTTGGTCCAGTCAGTACAAGGAGCATTGCAGGCGATCTGTACTGTTTTGTGGTCACTGATGACTACTCAAGGTTCACTTGGGTAATGTTTCTGAAATCCAAATCAGAAACATTTGAGTCATTCAAGGAATTAGTCACCACTCTGGAATCTCTCTACAAGCTAAAGGTTAGACAAGTACGCTCAGACAACGGGACCGAATTCAAGAATCAATGGATGGAGGCATACTGCAAGGAAAAGGGATTGTTCATCAATTCACTTCAGCATACACGCCTCAGATGAATGGTGTTGCTGAGAGGAAAAATAGGAGCTTGATAGAGACTGCACGGACTATGCTGGCGGACTCGAAACTGCCTATCCAATTCTGGAATGAGGCAGTAGCAAATGCATGTTATACACTGAATCGAGTCCTAATAGTCAAGCGCCACGGAAAGACATGTTATGAGCTACTACAAAGACGCAAACCGAATTTGGAGTATCTTGAACCTTTTGGCGCGCCATGTACACTTCTGAAGAAGACGCAAGAAGGAAAATTCAGCGAGAAGGCAGATGAAGGAATCTTTCTAGGATACAACATACCGAATAAGCGAGTTTACAATAACTCAACGGGTCTTGTAGAAGTGTGGTGTAATGTCGACGTTCAGAGATATACCACACCACCTACAGGAAAAGGACCTGCCTACTTCTTCGATTATGATGGATTCTTCAAATCCTTCAACATACCTCTCTCTCCCTCGGACGATGAGCTAGCAACTAGGATGATGTATGATATTCTGAATACACCATCTAGCACACAGGGAGAATCATCTACTCAGTCAGGGGGAGTAGTCGACGACAGTGACTCCTCCTCTGAAGATGAAGCTGAAGAAGATGACCAGAACAGTCAGGAGGAACAGGTTCCAGTTCCAGCAAGTCCACAAGCATCTACGAGTGATGCACCTTCGACTTCAGAACCTCAAACTCCAACTACCTCAGATGCAGAACCAAATGTTCATAATCTTGGCTCTGAGGTAGCTGTTCCTACTACTCCAGGATCACGACTAAATGTTTATCATCCCCTTGACAATGTCATTGGAGATGTCAGATCAGGAGTACAAACCCGAAATCAGTTGTACTCAGCTGATTACGCCTCGGTTATGGAGAAAGGTTACATTCATGATGGTGCCTATCGATGTTTTGTCTCGCAGGTTGAGCCAAAATATGTCAGTGAAGCACTCAATGATGAGGCGTGGGTGAGTGCCATGCAAGAAGAACTTCTGCAGTTTAAGAAGTTAGGTGTATGGACACTGGTTGATAAACCTAAAGGTGCTAAAGTCATTGGCACTAAATGGGTACTAAAATGCAAGAAGGATGACCAAGGGGTCATTATCAGGAACAAAGCTCGACTGGTGGTTCAAGGTTTTCGCCAAGTCGAGGGAATTGACTACAATGAGGTGTTTGCACCCGTGGCAAGGATGGAAGCTATTCGTATCTTCCTTGCCTATGCATCGTACATGAAGATCAAAGTCTACCAATTAGATGTAAAGAGTGCATTCCTTCATGGAGAAATCAGAGAAACAGTCTACGTAAGTCAACCCGAGGGTTTTGAAGATCCTTACCATCGGGATAGAGTTTACAAGCTCGACAAAGCTTTGTATGGGCTTCATCAAGCTCCTCGAGCTTGGTATGAGAAACTCTCAACTCATCTTGTGAAACACGGCTTTCGCAGGGGAGTAATTGACTGTACACTGTTTATTAAGGAAAAGGATGGCGACCTACTGCTTGTACAGATATACGTTGATGACATAATCTTCGGGTCAAAGAACGAAGAGTTATGTAAAGAGTTTGAAGCAGTAATGAAGAAAGAATTTGAGATGAGTGCCATGGGGGAGATGAAGTTCTTTCTCGGGTTACAGGTGGATCAAACACCTAATGGAATCTTTCTACATCAGACCAAGTATGTAGGAGACATTCTCAGTCGTTTTGACATGGAGAATGCTTCTGCTGCTGGGACTCCACTTGCTACTAATCATGATATAGCACCGGATGATAATGGAGATCTAGTAGATGCCACTATGTACCGAGGAATGATCGGATCCCTCATGTATCTCACTGCCTCAAGACCTGATATTATGTATGCTACATGTCTATGCTCAAGATATCAGGCTAAACCAAAGGTCAACCATCTGATCGGGGTCAAGAGGATTTTTCGTTATCTGAAGGGTACACCCACACTTGGATTGTGGTACCCTCATGATGATGACTTTGAGCTTACCGCGTATAGTGACTCGGATTACGGGGGCTGCAAGATGAACTACAAGTCTACATCAGCAGGGTGTCAATTCTTTGGGAGAAGATTAGTTACCTGGCAGTGTAAGAAGCAGACATCGGTTGCCTTGTCAACCTGTGAAGCCGAATATGTTGCTGCTGCAAGTTGCTGTTCTCAAATCATCTGGATTCAACAGCAAATGCGGGATTACGGTTTAAAATTCTCATCTACTCCTATTTTTGTTGATAACTCTGCTGCAATTGCAGTAACTAAAAATCCGGTCCAACATCCTAAGACCAAACACATCGGTATTAAATACCATTTCATAAGAGATTGTTTTGAAAAGAACTTAATTGATGTGGTTAAAATTAATACTGATTTTCAACGCGCTGACCTCTATACTAAAGCCTTTGATAAACCACGTTTTCAATATTTATTAGAGGTCAACGGTGTTAAAAAGAAAAGTGAGGTAATTCCTGATGATGAAAATGTGTAGTCCGATGTCGGACTTAAATTTTATTTTATTTATTTTGATTTGTCTATTTGATTTTAATTTTATTTAAACTCATGTTCTCTTGCTGTTTATTAAAATCCTAAAATAATTAAACCAGAAATGATTTTAGTATTTTAGGGGGAGAATATGTCAGCAAGTTAACATTAAAAAAAAAAAAAAAAAAAAGGAGGGAGAAGGAGTAGTGAGCTGAAATAAGGTAGATTGTATCCGTGATACCGATTCAATACCTTTGGAAAATGATAGTACACAGGATCAAATCAAGAGGGACTGTAAAATTTAAGTTTTAGTAATATGCAAAAGTTCAAAGAAATAAATCTGTGTAGTCTAAGCAATACTAAAAGGAAAGATGATAGAAAACTGGCAACTCCTAAGGTGACACAAAGAAAGTAGACTTAGAGGCTGCTAGACCATATATGATATGTTGGTAGATTCAACACAATAGACAACTAGACCGGATTGGTGATTTCAAGATAAAACTAAAGTGTTCAACTGACTGTGGACGTCCATCTTATCACTGGTTAACACAATCAACAATATTCCAATAAGGGGTAATGAGCAAGTAAACGCCACAAATGTGTGCGGATGACCATAACTAGAGCAAAGCAAAGAAAAAATTGAAAGACAAATGCAATAAAGCTAATGACTTATGTTGTTGGTGCATTTTGTGCAAAATAAAATAAGCTGCTCTAACAAGGAGATAGGTTATGTGCCTCTCTGCTGTGCGATGGCACTGACCTGAGGATAAGCATAACCTAGATATTCTAGAATTCATTGTTGTTTGCCGCCTCTCTGCTGTGCGATGGCACTGACCTGAGGACAGGCTTCTCTTTGAAAGCTCTAAGAATAGTCTCTTCTTGTAATAATACCCGTAGACCGCTCAAAAGCTCCTGAGGGATGTTGATTACCATATAAGTGTGGGATCCACAAGTGTTAGTTGAAATAATTACACCTAAATAAGTCACCAGTCTGTGTCAAAAGTCTGTGTATGGATTTAAGTGGACAAACATACTGACAATCATTGTGGCTACATTCTCAAAGGTCCAAATCAATGTAAGAATCTTAGAGTTTCAGTATGATTTCCTTATGTTGCAAAAGACTCTGGATGAACATCGAGAACTTGAGCATCAAAAGGTTTTCTAACGAGTCCCAAATGATTTGAATTGCCTGTATGATTCCAAAAATTGAATTGGTCCAGATGTGATCAACCTAAGTTGAAGCTATCTACTCCCGATCCAAATCCCGTAGATATCAATCTCTGGATTTATCTCTCACAAAAAGCCAAAAATATGTCTGTTTATGTAATTAGTTTAAAGTCTTAAATTAGTTAGTCGTTTTAAGTTTTAATTTGAGTCAAGTGTCGGGCTACATCAGGAAAATCAGAAGGAATCAACTCACTAAAAGGGTCATGTCTGAGATGACCATATGTACTTTGAAAGGTTAAATTAGTCACGTCTGAGGTGACAAAGTGTTTTAAAAGGGGTCACGTCTGAGGTGACCAAAGTGGGTAAAAGGATCACGTCTGAGGTGATCAAAGTGTTTTCAAGATAAAAGGATCATGTCTGAGATGATCAAAAGTTCATAACGTTAATTTAATTAATATAAAAGAGTCTAAAGGTAAATTGGTAAAATAACAGAAATATTAACTAAGTATGACCCATTCGCACGAATGGACCATACGTATGGACTAACTATACGAATGAAGTCCATTCGCACGAATGGATCATACGATTAGTCCAATCGGATGCTTAAATGCGAACGAGTGAGTCAGTCGCACGACTGAACTTCAGTCGGACGACTGGAGAAGGGCGACTGACCCAATCGCACGACTGAGTCCCACTCGCACGACTGAAAGGTGCGAATGAACTCAGTCGCACGATTGGAACTAGGGTGGATATAAATAGAGGTGGAGTCGGTCGCAGAGACTCCTCATTCTCAAATCGCCCCTAATTCGCATATTGTACCGTTACTCTGCCAAAATTTCATCTGCCTTAGCTTTCTTGTTGATTCTTTGATACTGACATTCGTTCATCATCGTACAGGTATTTTGCAGTTGTCTTCCATCGAAATCAGAAAGAATTGAACCCTAATTGGATTAATACGACTGTGTTGGGCGAACCGCGACTGTCAAACCCTAATAACCTATTAAAACTAAGTAATATGTTAAAATTGAGTAAAATAGGTTGTTAGGGAAGATAAGGCGACACTAAAGAACCGGTTAATTGAGTGATAAAACTTATTCTGCGTAGATTCGATCTTTGGACGACTGAACACATGAGACAGACGACTGGTCGTCCGGATGAACTTCAGTCGCACGACTGAAGGGTGCGAATCAATTAATCGCACGACTGAACCATGCGAATGAGACTCAGTCGCACGACTGGTGTAACCGCACAAGAGTACATGCGCATGAGTCCAGTCGCACACTCAGTCGTGCGTATGAGGCCAATCGCACGTCTGAACCTCAATCGCACAATTCAGTCGCACGACTGTCTTCAGTCGTACAACCCCAATCGCATGAAAGATACCTTTTATTCAAAGTTAAGTGTTGTGCTTATACTCTTAGCTAACGAAACTAACGTTTATGTTATTATGTGTTACAGATGGCGAGTAGATGGAATATGAGCACCAAGCACAACATATGTGCTCACCTGGACTTGACATCCAGGAATGCAGCCGACTTCGCTGGCATTATTACGTTCCTACAGAGATCCAGGATCGCTTATGCTATATCTACTCCTGCACACCGTACAGATCAGTGCAGCAGGCCTTCTGGGAAGGCGCATCTGTAGACAGATCCACCGAGCCTCATTGCATCAGGAGCTCGATTTTGGTGAGGCTATCACTATTTCTGAGGAGGATCTGAGGATAGTGCTTCAGTTTGGGACGATGCTGAGTGTCCCACACGTCTACACCCCCTCACCATCCGTGGATGCTTCATGAGAGCCAAGTACTCTGGGGACATCAATGCCGGGGTACTCAACAAGGGTAACCTCTGTCCCCAGTTTAAGTACCTTGCGCACGTGCTGCTGAAGTGTATAGCTTCACGGAAGGGAGGCTTTGATGAGCTCTCTGACCAGATTCAGAACGCTTATGCAGCGTTGGTGCTGAACCACCCGTTCAGCTTCTCCAGGATGATATTCAGTTATTTGGTGGAGAACCTCGAGGGGAAGGGGAAGGAAGGCTTCTGTATGTACCCTAGATTTCTACAGATGATCATTGATCAGAAGCTTCCCTCCCTGCCGAGGGAGAAGGAGGACGCGGTTATTCTTGAGGTCATAGACGACACGACCCTTGGCAGGATGAAGGTATACAGGGGAAGCAGGGGGAAGCAGGTGAAGCCCCCTGTCAGGAGGTTGTTTGGGCATCTGGCCCGGGCTGATTATGTGGCGCCAGCAAAGAGGAAGTGGCGCCACGAGGACAGTGACTCAGATGTGGAGCACATTGCTATACCAGAGACAGACTCTGATGATGATGATAGCGGCGACGCCGGGGATGACATGCCTGCCCCATCTAGAGGCACAGATACAGACATTATTCCCCGGGGTCAGCCACTGCCGGAGAGGTCGCAGAGATGGCCGGTTTCCATCAAGAGTTCGTCGCTGGTGATATTGAGGAGGAAGAGTCAGACGAGGAGCCCCTCACCAGGACTGTGGGAAGCAAAGTAGTTCCCACAGACCACGGGCTTAAGGTGGTTGGTGAGCACCAAGGGACTCCTCGGAGAGAGATACTGACCCTAACTACGTCCCAGGGTCAGTTAGCAGAGCCGCAGGGGAGCATCTTCTTCCTCCGGGACTAGGAGGAAGCGGATGGCTCAACCACATGGGTTGAAGAAGAATAAGCGTCGTTTGACCTTCGTGACTACCACCACAGCCACCTCTACCACACTACTGACATACCACCCATCACACAGCCACTACTCCTACTACCACATCCACCACTTTACCCACCACCACTGTAGCTATCCCATCCATCACCAGACCATTCACCCCTACTTCACCACCATCGACCACCGACCCATATTCACCACGGCCACTGCCACCACCACCACACATCAGGCTGGACCGTCAGCCCAGCTCTCACATGCTCATGGATCTACTCTACCTCACATTGGGGTAGAGGAGCAGCTATCAGCGCTTAAACCGTATGGTTATGCGTCTGCTTGCTGCTGACGAGGAGAAGGCGGCGCAGATCCGCCAGCTGACCGACCTGGCTGCTGCCCAATCACAGCAACTGGCAGAGCAGGCTCGGGTCATAGACCAGCAGAGAGTTGAGGTGTCCCAACTCCAAGACATTCAGGCTCAGTCCGCCAAACGTATTGAGGAGTTGGAGACGACCAACAAGACTATCATGCTGAGGCTGAAGGGTCGAAGGATGAGCCCCTGAAGCTAAAGGAAGGTGACGGGGATGACGGAGATGATGATGATGAAGATGAGGATGATGATGAGGAAGATGATGATGATGAGGAAAAGGAAGAAGATAGGACAGAAGGACATGATGATGAGACGAGGCAGAAGGAGGGGATGCGGCTGCATCGGCCTCTGCTTCAGGTCAAGAGCGGAGATCCAAACGACGACAAGACCAGTCATCCACTACTTCTGCTCCTCCGAGCGACACGCCACAGATTCAAGACCAAAGTACTGATTAGACGTTTTATGTATTTATTTACTCTGTACTTGAATCATGTAATGAAAAACAAATGTATTAAATGTTTTATATATATTAAGTTAATGTATGTCTGTTTGATTAATTACTAATGATTTATGTGTTGAATGTTTATCTCAAACAGATCCAAACTTTCAAAGGGATGAGTTTGACTTTACTCCCCTTCAAATGGTCAAGACTCAATTAACCATGATTCTTGACCTACAAGGGATAGTAAGACGGTCTGTGAGTTATACCCCTGAAGAAGGGGAGATAATTCATGATTCATGTCTGATGAGCAAATAGCAGAAATGTTCAAACTCAATCCCGATGAACTAGTGAAGGACGCTCCAACAGTTGATTCAACCAGTGATGAGGAACTGAATGACATTGATGAAGTTGAGGTTGAAGACATTACTGCAGAAGAGTATCCTCAGTACGCTGACGCCGAGGGAAATGTGGTCCCCAATTTGGGTGAATCCCTAGTCAGTGATACTTTTGAGGTACTTGACAAGATGGAGCAAGAAGCAGAAAAGACTGAAGAAACAGCACAAGCCTCCAATGCAGACGTAGATATTCGCAAGGCTGAATAGGCTGCCTGTTTTGAAGAAGTAAGAGCCCAGCGTGCTGCACCAAAGAGAGATGCCTACACTAAGCTCTACAGAGTCAAGAAACACCATAAGGTGTCGGGCAGGATTATCTCTTGGGCTTATTTTGAAGACCTTAACGCTTATGCAGTTAAGAGGGAGCAGGGCATAGAGTACTTCAGGTTCCCACATGATCTGAAGACTCTACCTGGTTTTGAGCTCAACCAGCTGGCTAAACTAAAAGCTGTATGCTGACCCGAGAAAGATGTCAGGCTGGTTTGAGGCTGCCCTGAGGAAAGAGTACCACACCAGGTGGGTCAACTTCAAACCTCAACAACTACGAGGTATATCAGACGTTCTGAAGTTGATCCCATAACTGGAAAGCCAAAGATAGTGCTGAAGTGGAGTCCCCCGAGAACAATGTCGAGAATCCCTCTCAGGGAAATGCCACAGGACTTCACTCCCCACTTCAAATGGTGGTACTACGATTGGAGAACCGCTGAAGCTGTCATAGTATTGAATAAAGAGGGACAAATGGATACTATCAGGGTATTCGACCCAATGTGGCTAACAACTTATCTGCTAATGATGTCTACACATTATATAAGTGGCCACTGTTCTATGACACGCAAGATATTGTACAAGCCCTCCAATTCCAAAATGTTATACGACTCTGCTTTGCTTTTGAGATACACGCAGGAGTCACTAAAGAGGAGAAGTACAAGAAGTATAAGGAGGTGATGCAGAAGACAAGAGAATAGATAGATCTAGGTCCAAGGGGGAGTTTGTTGATACATGTATGTCCCTAGATCATGATTTTGTAATGTAATGAACTTGTCTGTCTGATTATGATGTAATGGTAATCGATTAATGAAATAATATGATTTGGTTGTTACTTGTAATGTTTAATACTTCATTAATGAGTTGTGATTGAATTGATTGGGTTTATGATAGTTTGAATGAGTGTACATTAAGTTATATTAAATAGAACATTCAAACTTAACTTAATGAAGTTCTCATACGAATGGCCCATGCGAATGGACCACACGCATGAATAACTTCATATGATTGACTCAATCGCACGACTGAACCAGGAGACTGGATCAGTCGTATGATTGACACATAAGATTGACTCAATCGCACGACTGAACACTCAGTCATGCGGATGAATCAACCGCATGGTTCAATCGCACGACTGAACCATACTTATGGCCCAGTCGCACGATTGAACAATACTAACCTATAAATAGACCCAATTCGTGGGAAAACGTAAGCATTCATCCCATTACGATTCCAGACGTACCCTAGCCGTCCAGAAGCCTCCCAAATCGTTCTCCAAGTTCATAGAACACATCAGATCGGTTCCTAATCGATTTCTGACGTTGATATCAATTCTTGATTGATTCATCGTGTGTTCTCACTGATTGGATCGCCAATCAAATAGGATTCCGCACTATTTGAGTTGTTTTAACACGCAATCACTCGGTATTTCGTTCAAATACCAGGTCCTAACAGCTCAGGAAGCTGCATGGTTAAAGAAATTCATTGCCGATCTAGGGGTAGTCCCTTCCATTCAGGACCCCCTAGAAATTCTTTGTGATAACGAGGGTGCGATTGCTCAAATCAAGGAACCCCGTGCGCATCAAAAGACTAGGCACATTGAACGGGGATTCAACTACATAAGGGATGAAGTTGAAAAGGAAAGATATGTATTCGCAAAGTTCACACAGATCAAAACATTGCCGATCCACTCATGAAGCTTCTTGAAAAGGCAAAGCATGAAAGTCATACTTGTGCCATGGGACTTCAATATTCAAGTGACTGGATTTGATCTTTAATTTTGTATTTAGTTATTGTAACCCTTTATTACTTAAATAAATTATTTGGTTATAATGATTCAACTAATATTCATATTTTGCATGTTTAAAATCCATGAGTAAATCGTTTACTCAGAACGTCCGTAGTCGTTCATACTTGTGGGAACAAGTATGAAGGCAAGACTATTATGAACTTGGATTGGTAGATATTCACATGGATGAATATAGAGCGAAGGGTTGCTGCCAAAGTTCATAGACATTTGTGCGATACAAATATTGGACTGACCTGCATCTCAAATATTACTACATGGAATCTTCCTGATTGATCATAAGTAATTTTGAGTAAAGGCGAACATCATTTGGTATCCTCTGACCTGAGATACATATTGGGTCATGATATTTACTGAATATTATACTTTGACTTAGTTCTTCACTGTTTTGAAACATGGCAGTACATAAGTCTGAGTTCATGTATAATATAAGGTAATTGTGAGAGACGTATGTAGTCAAAATGGGATTTGTCCTGCTTATTCGTTGAGAGTAAGATGTCTAAGGCCTGATAAAGTTAAATCAATGGAGAATGATCATTCTATGTCTCTGGGATTTAACATGACATCTGTGACAAAAGGATAGATGATTGATTCACCTAAAACATTTCGGGTAAGGTACTTGAAGGGGATGGTGTTATTGAATGGAACTAAATCATACGTATTAAGGGTAGTAAACCGTTGTTAGGCGGTATTTACTGCTTGCATCAATCTTCTATGAATCTTGTGCAAGTGGGAGATTGTTGGATCTTGTATGCCGAAGACACATACAAGATTGATGTGGTTAGTACGTTATGATCCAAGTCGGGTCATACCCAATAACAAGCTAAACAAACACCAATAAATATTTATTTGTTGATGAGATCATACAAATAAATATTGACACCAATTTAGAAAATGGGTTTTCTAAAACGTTCCTTTTGTTATAGAACAACATTATATAGATAATTTGCTCATGAGAGATTATTTGTTTCATTATTTAAGTTAGTTAAATAATAACAAATAATAGTGTATTAATGCTATAAAATGAAAAGAGGTTTTAATTTTTTAAACTTAAGGGTTAAGAGTGTAAGTTTATTTTATAAAATTTAAAATGGGGGGGACCTTTTCCTTGAAATTTTTGGCCGCCCAAAGTGGAGCCTCTCATTGGGATTGCTTGTCTTGGTTAAAACAAGACTTGAATCACTCTTGCACTCTTCCAACAAACACACACTCTCTTACACACATTGCAAACATACTCTCTCAAAACCACCCAAAAGGTTTTCGGATCTAAGGCAAAAGAAAGCTGAAATTTTCGGATTTTGGGCTAAACTTGAATTGGCTGATTTTCGGGTTGTTCAAGAAGGAGTTGAGTCTTTGTGTTCTACTACCTAACAAGTTAGGTGTTTGCTAGAGCTTGTGGGTATACAAGCTTGAGGACTTCTCATTTGAAGGCTGGACATTCAAGAGAATCATCATCATCATCTCATCCATACTTCATCATCTTGTTCTTGAAAGGTAGTTTCAAGAACACCCCTTTGGTTGTTCTTTTCGGTTTTGATAGCATTTTATTTCACACACTTATGATCCTTGTTCTTGGGTTTTGTTTTGGTTTAAAATGGATCATATTTTCAGATTGTTAACAACATGTTTAAACCCTAATATCCACTGCATTTTATAGTTTAAATGGTTAAACTATCTTTGATAAACTTGTGACAAAACCCAACATATTTATCTTTAAATAATTCATATTATTGGTGGTTATTCATGCTAATGGACCATACTTATGGGTCATACGCATGAATGAATCATACTTATGGACCAGTCGCACGACTGAACCAGGAGACTAGATCAGTCGTATGACTGAGACATAAGATTGACTCAGTCGCACGATTGAACCTTTAGTAGTCCGTATGAATCAACCTCATGAGTTAGTCGCACGACTAAACCATGCTAATGGTTCAGTCGTACGAATGAACACTAGAAAACCTATAAATATCACATAATTCGTGGAAAAACAAAGACTTCGAAGATTATTAAACCCTAGCCGTCCATAGCGTATATCCAACTTCAAAGTTTGTTCTTGATCTGTAAGGCCCCGTTCCCGGGACGCTTACAGCTGGCCAATCATCGCACATAAAACATATAATTACATTAACTTAAATAAAACGTTGCAGCTGAAACATTAAAACCACATTCCATTTCATCATAAAAGCTTTTGCAAAATAATACAATCGTTCATTTAAAAACATCGTTCTTTCGCATTACAATGCAAAAACATTAAACAAAAGAATGTCATCCAAAAGAGCTGAGTAGCCGCCCCGTGCCATCCTCAGCAACCATTACCTGCCAACTGGAAACACATAAAAGTCAGCGTTGCTGAGTGAGTTCTAGTTTTAAATAAAACATACTTTACTTCCTTTTTAAAACCATCCGTTAATTTCGTACGCGATCACACAACATACATACGTACAGAATATATAATTATTATCTTCCATTACGTTCGTTACATTCTTCCATTCATTAATCATCGCACGGTACTTTATCATTTGCTTCATTCGTTCATAACTTCTTTTCTTACGTTCGTTCATATCACACATATCACACGTTCGCACATTTCGCACTTTCGTATCTTCGTACCCATTGTACATATCGCACAAATCGCACAAATGGAGTGGTCACTAGGACAGACTCCCCCTGTGTGTGTGTGTGAACTCTTAGGGGTTTAGCCAAAATCGCACGCTGTCTCATGGGTTAGCAAAAATCGCACGCTACATAGCACAGTAAATACCACATCGCACGTATCAGGGCAATTACCAAAACTGAACCCCCTACTGTGTGTATGAACCCACATGAGTTAGCCAAAATCGCACGCTACATAGCACACAGTGAATACCACATCGCACGTATCGAAGCAGTCACCAAGACTGAACTCTTACTGTGTCTATGGTCCCTTATGAGTTAGCCAAGATCGCATAATAACTCTCAATGAGTTGTGAACCTCCTTTCTTTTACTTGCAAGCCATTCTTACTCTCATTCATTCATTCATGCATGCATTTATTCATTCATCATGTTCCTCTTTTCGTTATCTTCCACTTTACATTACATAATACTTTCATTTTATTCATTAAAATTCATCTCAAAACCACGGGAAGATAAACATACATAAACAGGAACATCAACGAGATCATGCAAATCATCATACATATCAGCATGCATACATAACATATATCACACATACCATCATGCATGACATCATACATAACATCATCATCATACATCATCATAACGTCTATGACCTCAAAAGTCAACTTACATAAACCCCCGGGAAACTCCCAAGGCAAAACCCACATCTACACTTTCCCTCGAAAGTCAGAAAATAAACCATTGTTCATTGGGGCGTATGAGCCCTACATGGGCGTATGGACACCCTCCAGTCGCATGGCCTCCCAGGCGAATGAAAACATAGGCGAATGGACATCAAGCGAATGGACCCTATGCGAATGAACCTATGCGGATGTACCTATGGGCGAATGGACACCTATGCGTATGGACTCTCAGTCGCATAGCTTTCATGCGTATGGCCTTCAGTCGCATGACTTCAGGCGCATGGGCTTCAATCGCATACCCTTCCTGCGAATGAACCTCAATTGCATGGCCTCCAGGCGCATGGACCTCAGTCGTATAACCTTCAATCGCATACCTTTCAGACGCATGAACTTCAGTCGTATGACTTCGATGCGTATGGACCTCAGTCGCATGGCATTCGTGCGGATGAACCTCAGTCGCATGCCTTTCGGAAGTATGGCCTCCAGTCGCATGCCATTTTGTCGCCTAGCCCTAGTTGATGCAAAACGCAGTTCATCGCCAATGCAAACTGCCATTTTCGGCCTCCAAGCTCACCCAAACCTGTTCTAAGGTCAAATCAACCATCTTAAACCTTAGAAACACCTACCACAATATCATTCAAGCACATACAAGGCCGAAATCAAACCCCACTCGAATCACACACAAACACATACACACCGGTTCAACACACACACTTTCAAAAACGGGTTTTCAGATGTGTTCCAGCCCCAAATCAATAGAAAACATGTAAAAGAGGGATCCTAGAACTCACACAAACAACCCCGTCGAGTAGAGCTTCAATCCATCCCGCTACATCCCAACTTTCACAGTCGATCCCCGAAAACTGAAGCTTGAAACCCCTTTTTCTCCCTCTCTTCTCTCTTGGCTGAATCCATTAGTACTCTGTACGAAAACGGTCCTAACAACCTCTGAGACTCATGAATGGAGACAACTTTGAAGATTGGAAAAGATGTCTCAAAGCCTTTTTTTCTTCTACACCGATCACAACCAATGGGAATCCATCATCTCTGGTCCGCACATACCAACTGTCACTATTGGTAATGTGGTGTCCCAAAATAAGGACCCAACCACGTTCACCTAAAAGGATCTAAAGCTGATTGATAGAGACCAGAAAGCTTTTAGAGCATTAACCCTATGTCTTGCACCGGACATCTTCAATCGATTTGCTGAACATAAGAATGCTAAGTATCTCTTCGATGCTCTCTTAGAGTTCTATGATGGTAACGATGAGCTGGTAAAAGACAAGAGTATTCAAGCTAAAAAAGAGTTTAACTCTTTTGTGGGATACACAAAAGAGAGTCTCATAGATCTTACAAATCGTTTTCTGACAGTTTCAAGCACGCTGAAGAAGTATGATGAGAAAGTTTCCAACAGTAAGAAAGTTAACAAGTTGTTAGACTCTCTCCCACCTCATTGGAGGTTTTGCAGGATCGTTGAAGGGTATGCACTTACAACACAACAACACAATGAGGAGAGTTAATAAGAACACTTAACAGATCAAATAGGGAATTGGTTAACTTTAGTGAAAGATGCTAAGAACACAAGTAAGAATGATACAGAACAAGGTAGCAAACAACACAAGTAATTGGTTTTCAAAATGTTGTATATTGCTTCTCAAGTTCTATTACAAATGTAACAAAGCATACTTAGAAAGTTACAAGTACTTGAGATACATATACTACATCCTACAGTCAGTCATACTTTGAAGGTCAGCTGGATACATAAATAGACAACACACAAAATCAAATGTAGAGTCAAAAGGCAGATTTGCCTTTTGACTAGTGACTATGACATGCAATAGCTCACATCCTAATATATTACAAAAAGGATAAAAGTACATAAAGTAGAAAGCACAGACTCAAGAGCTCAATGTACAGTTACCAAAAGCATGGACCTTTTCACCAACTCATGTAAGTTGGTGACTTTACAGAGTTGCAGCGGAAAAGTGGTACAACTTTATGGTAAAGTACATCAGTTAAAAGCATGTCTCTAAAAGTCTTCGAAAGAAATCTGTCTTCACTCTTTGCCTTCGGAAGACTTTGTCTTTGATGCTTCGGAAGACTTCACTTTTGGCTTCGGAAGATGTTGGTCTTGGCTTCGGAAGATTTTACACTTAGAGTATTTCTAGTTTAAGGTGTAAAACTTCTAAAGCATTTCTACTTATGAACTTCAGTGCATGCATGCAGAGAGACATTGGATGTTTTGGCTGCATCAGACTTATAGGAATCCTTACAGGTTTCACTGACTACAAGCTTATGGACATCATTAATAAGCTTAAGTCTTTCTAGTTAGACATAAAGAGAAGGGAATTTTATCAAACCTTGATGCCTACATCTGGTTTCACTCAGAATGCTGCATCACTGTCTTCCACTGCAAGCTCTCTAATGTAGGCATCTCGACAAGGTGGAAGTGGTAGTGTTGGGAGAGATCATGCCAACTTGAAAGCAAATGCTGAAATGTTAGTTCCATCCGTAACGATGGCTCTCTTTGGTATGTTTGTACAGAGTTATGAAGCCTTGGTGTCTGGGGTGTTGAAAGGTAAAGGAATGAAAATGGAGGATATGTATCAGGTGGATCCTTATAATCTTGAAGAAACTGACATACAGTGGCAAATGGTGATGTTGACTCTCAGAGCCCGAAGATTCATGGAGTGTACTGGAAGGAAGAATTTTGGAGGTCAAAGCTCTAACTCCAGATTGGGAATTGATAAGTCTAAACTAAGGTGTTTGAATTGTAAACAGTTGGAACACTTCAAACGAGAATGTCCATTGCCAATCGTCACTGATCCTAATAATTCAGGAGTCCCAAGTCTGGTTTCATGCTGGAATAAAGAAGAAATGAATCACAAGAAAGAGACAGCCTTGATCTCAAATTTTGATTGGAGTGCAGAAGTTGAAGAGACAAGAAAAGAAATCAACCAAGCGTTGGTGGCTCAGATTATGGAAGAAAAGAAGAGGGTGAACAGTGAGGATAATTTTGATCCGGTCAAAGAACTTAGGGATGAAGTTGAAGTACCTTTGAAGGTGAAAGAATATGAAATGGTGATAGAAAGTAAGGATGAAAAGATGTAGAATGAAGAAAGTCAGCTCACAGAGCAGAGTAATGGAAAAGATGATGATGCTACCATTGTCGAGGAAACAAAGTTGAGTACTCCGGTGTGCCAATGTGAGAAAGCTTTAGCATCGGAAAAGATAATGATGGGACTTCCTCATGGGACATGTGTTCTTCAGCATGCAAAGTTAGGTTATTTGGGGTATACAAAGCTAATCGTTTGTTAAATGATAATGAAAAAGATTTAAAACGAATTAATGAAGAACTTAAAATAAATGAGTCTAAATATTTTGTTAAATTAAATGAAGCTTTGAAAGAAAATGATCATTTAAAAAGAATAGTTTTGGAAAGAAATGTTGAAATTAACACTTTGACTGAAAGGGTTGCACTTGTTGAATTTGAAACAAGCAATCAAAAGAAGGCAATGAGCATAAGACTGTTTCATTCGATTGAAATCAAACTACTTCATCCGAGCTACACCTCATACCTTCATGATAAGTTCTTCCCAAAACTCAAATATAAACAAGCCCAAAATGACTTATGCTTATATGTGCACCTTATTTAAGTCATTGACAAATTGCATGCAAAGGCATAAAAGAGAAGGAAGTTTGAGGCTGGCCAGCTGATTAGAACAAAATATCTAAAGTCAGTGAGCTAAGAATCTCTGAGCAAGACGAATTGGAGATAGTACACAACAATAATGTTTTGGCAACCCTTACTACTGAAGAAGATATACTGGGATTGATTTTTGAGACACTACAGAAGATTTGTAGAATGGAGATCAAATACAAGTATGATGATCAAAAGGATGTAGTCTCCTATTTTAACAAAAAAGATGGTGTCAAGAGTTAAAGAGCTGTTAATTTTGAAGAACTGATTACAAATGCCTAAGCCTAAGGGGGAGTATTGTTGGATCTAGATTTGATAGGTCTAGATACATTGTATAGGCTTAGCACTTTAATTAAATTTTGTAATGAACTCTTGTAAATCATTATCTTAATGTATGCTTTGTACATATATAAGTTAACCCGTAACTGTGATGATTTATGTGTAATTGCAGGCTTAGCATTATATACTTACTCAATTTTGTAAATTGACTAAGTGTAAGAAACATCTGCGGATTAACATTTTGTTCTTCCTTAGATAGTCTTAATCAAAGTGTATCCGAGGATCTTATGTGGAAGAACACTTTTTTTGCGGATGAAGTCAAGGGACCCTTTGGAAGATCAAAGATCTGCGGATGAACAACTTGCATTCCAATTGAAGTTTAACTCCTGCGGGAGACAAAACTCCTACGGAAGGCAAAACTCCTACGGAAGACCAACACTTGCATGTACGTTACCAAGTACATCAAGTCAACAATATCAATCACTGAGTGATGTCATAAAGTCAACCTCCACGGACGACTTTAACTCAGTCAGAGAATGTCACATCATAACATTCTCTGAGTAACTTTCTTACCTAAATAAGAAAGTTACTGATTCCAAGAGATTTACTGTTACCCTAGCAGTAAAGCCATGAGCCTATAAATACAAGACCTAGGTTCACAATTCGAGGACGGCTGAATACCTAACAATACATCAATCAACACGATCAATCAATCACATAAACCCTAGCAGCCGCCACATCGATTACACCAAACCACATCGATAGAATCATAGCAAACATCATCATTAGCAATTATTATTTGATCATTTGTACTCATTAATTTGTCTTTAATGAAATACTTTTGAATCAAATCGTGTTCATTCATTTATTGCACTTAAATTGTTCTTGTTCTTCATTATTACTATTTATTGTGTTTGTTATTTCATATTCAATCAATTGAACTCCGATTAAGACTTTGCAAACTAAGAGTTAACTGATCACGTGTCAATAATTTGGTGTTTAATTGATCTAAATGTTTGATTTTACATCATGGTGGAACAAGTTCAAGTTGTTTGTGTTTTGGATTATAGGTGATTGGAGCTAAAGGAAGCTTATTTTGGATGAAAAGATGCAAAACGGGAAACCGAAACTAAGTTTGGTGAAACATGAAGAGTATGGAAGAAGCGGGATGGAAATCGGAGGCCCAGGAGTGAAGAAATGCAAAAACCAAAAGTTCAAGACTATGGTAACTTAAAATTGACATAAATTGGGCTAGGAAAAGAGTTACGGGGCCCACGACCTGTCAACATAAAGTTCGTGAAAAGTTACATGTGAAAATCAAAATTTTACAGGGGCCTGGCGTATGATACGCCACCCTGGGCGTATCATACGCCAGTCGGCATATTGGCGGCGTATTTATGGGGTATTTGACAAAAATTTCAGAAAGGTGGGCGTATTGGAACTGTCTTGGGCGTATTATACGCCCATATGGGTGTATGATACGCCAGTTCCCAAAGTAACTTCCGGATTTTATGGATTTTCAAGTTTATTTAAGCCAAATCAACCCTAATTCGATTCTAGAACTTCTTGGAGACGAAAAGTGACAAACTTTAGGTGATTTTTGGTGTGCTAAGGCTCCCCAAATCATCCACAAACATTCTCCAAGTCAAGATTTAAGATTGAACGAAGATGATGCGTGGCTAGGTTCTCTTGATTGCTTTCGGGAGTACGATTCTTGTAAAAAGAGACGATTGGTATGATTGATTAGGTTTTTGTATTAAACATTGATCTATTGAATGCAACATTATATTTTGATTGATTTAAACAAGTTACTTATAAATAAAGTTGTTTGCTTGATTATTACTTTTCGGTTTCCTTGCATCGTGAACTCATTAAGTAAAATAGGCAATGTGATATAAGTGAATTGATAACATTATGAATGAATGAGTCTTAAAAGATTGTTTCTGTGTTGTCACTTTAATCAAAATCTAAGATCCTGAAGTATTGTTTCTTACAAACCCTAATTTAAAAGTACCAATTGTTGATCTTGCAGAATTAGAAACCTGGAAGTGATTGTTTCTTAATATTCAAACAAATTCGTTGTAAAGGTTTTTGCTTTATGCACTTTTGCTTATTAATCCATTCAAAGTTTCAATTTTTGATTACAAATTTTGAGTCTTTTAGTTAGTCGAGTCGTATTCGTTAAACACTTTCCACAGATTCCTTGATGAGACGACCTTACTTACCCTTGCACAATAAAGGTAGCTAAGACCGATAAATTAAATTGTTTTTGATCGAGTCTCGACAACCAGAATTGTTTTTGATTAAAATGATTTTGATCTGGTTGTCGAGACTAGATCAAAAACAATTTAATTTATCGGTCTTAGCTACCTTTATTGTGCAAGGGTAAGTAAGGTCGTATCCTCAGGGAATTTATGGAAAGTGTTTAACGAATACGACTCGACTAACTAAAAGAATCAAACTTTGTAATCAAAAATTGAAACTTTGAATGGATTAATAAGCAAAAGTGCATAAAGCAATAAACTTTAAAACGGATTTATTTGAATATTAAGAAGAAACAATCACTTTCGGGTTTCCAATTCTGCAAGATCAACAATTGGTACTTTTAAATTATAGTTTGTAAGAAACAATAATTCAAGATCCTAGATTTTGATTAAAGTGACAACACTAAAACAATCTTTTAAGACTCGTTCATTCATAATGTTACCAATTCACTTATATCAGGTTTCTTACTTTTCTTAACGATTTCACGATGCAAGAAAACCGAAAAACTGATAATCAAGCAAACAACTTTATTTATAAATAACTTGCTTAAATCAATCAAAACATAATGTTGCATTCAATAGATCAATGTTTAATACAAAAACCTAATTAATCATACCAATCGTCTCACTTTACAAGAATCGTACTCCCGAAAGCAATCAAGAGAACCTAGCCACGCATCATCTTCGTTCAATCTTCAATCTTGACTTGGAGAATGTTTGTGAATGATTTGGGGAGCCTTATAAAACCAAAAATCACCTAAAGTTTGTCACTTTTCGTCTCCAAGAAGTTCTAGATCGAATTGAGGTTGATTTGGCTTAAATAAACTTGAAAATCCACAAAATCCAGAAGTTAGTTGGGGAACCAGTGTATCATACGCCCATATGGGCGTATAATACGCCCAAGACAGCTCCAATAAGCCCAACTTTCTGAAATTTTTGTCAAATACGCCGCCAATATGCCGACCGGCGTATGATACGCCCAGGGCAGCGTATCATACACCGGGCCCCTGTAAAATTTTGATTTTCACATGTAACTTTTCACGAACTTTCCGTTGACAGATCGTGGGCCCCGTAACTCTTTTCCTAGCCCAAGTTATGCCCATTTTAAGTTTCCATGGTCTTGAACTTTCGGTTTTTGCATTTCTTCACTTCTCGGGCTCCGATTTCCATCCCGCTTCTTCCATACTCTTCATGTTTCACCAATTTTAGTTTCGGTTTCTCGTTTTGCATCTTTTCATCCAAAATAAGCTTCCTTTAGCTCCAATCACCTATAATCCAAACACAAACAACTTGAACTTGTTCCACCATAATCATGATGTAAAATCGAACATTTAGATCAATTAAACACCAAATTATTGACACGTGATCATTAATGTATATACATGTAGTTATATATTAATGTCAATGGTACATTGGTACCTACCACTCCACATGGGTTTTTTTTGTTAGGACCTGGTATTTGAACGAAATACATAGTGATTAGCGTGTTAAACCAACTCAATTAGTGCGGAATCCTATTTGATTGGCGATCCAATCAGTGAGAACACACGAAGAATCAATCAAGAATTGAATCCAACGTTAGAAATCGATTAGGAATCGATCTAAAGTGTTCTGTGAACTTGGAGAACGATTTGGGAGGTCTTTGGACGGCTAGGGTACGTCTGGAATCGTAATGGGATGAATGCTTGCGTTTTTCCACGAATTGGGTCTATTTATAGGTTAGTATTGTTCAATCGTGCGACTGGACCATAAGTATGGTTCAGTCGTGCGATTGAACTATGCGGTTGATTCATCCGCACGACTGAGAGTGTTCAGTCGTGCGATTGAGTCAATCTTATGTGTCAATCATACGACTGATCCAGTCTCCTGGTCCAGTCGTGCGATTGAGTCAATTGTATGAAGTTATTCATGCGTGTGGTCCATTCGCATGGGCCATTCGCATGAGAACTTCTTTAAGTTAAGTTTGAATGTTTAATTAATATAACATAATGTGCAATCATTCAAACAATCATAAACCCAATCAATTCAATCACGACTCATTAATGAAATATTAAACATCACAAGTAACAAACAATTCATATCATTTCATTAATCAATACACTTACATCATAATCAGACAGACAAGATTCATTACATTACAAATTATGATCTAGGGACATACATGCATCAACATTTTTGCCATTACATATATGCGGGTATGACTTATTTAATATGTTATGTTTTAATCACCCAATTAAAAAATACGTGGAAATGCAGCAAGGCGCCGAAGGGACATATGATGGATAAATGATGTACTCATTAATCAAATGGTTGTAGAGCGATATATGATGATTTTCTCCGAGAAAAATCTAGGTGTTAGTTGTTGAAGAAAATCCAACAAGGCCCTGCATGCATTGGATTTTGAAGAATCTCATGATAAACACGTACGCAACTTTCACCAGGATTTCTAAATAAAATTTGTGTTTTTATATTAAGATATTACCTTTAAAAATAAATTAAGACCCAATCTTATTATTTCTACATTTAAATTAAAAGTAATAACAAGGGATACTAACAATCGCATAAAGTTTGATAATTTGTTCCGACGTAACAAACGCTCTCACCTTTTCCTGAGGACAAGAACTTAAATAATTCAAGAAACTAATGAAGTACTATGCAACGAAATATTTAACCATTCAAAAAGTCAACTAGCTTCCTATTTTAATTTCATCTTTAAAATATATTTATTATGTCTATCTATCTATCTATCTTTTCTTACAACAAATTAACCAAACTTTATAATATAAAAAGATATCCAACTGGAAACTGGATATAAACAAATTACAGGAGACAAACCTAAGCTGATGGAGACCAATATATAAAAAATAGCCAAAATAGCACCAAAATGTAGAAAATTAAAGACAACAATATGAAATTAATAATAATAATAATAATAATAAAATAATAATAATAATAATAATAATAATAATAATAATAATAATAATAATAATAATAATAATAATAATAATAATAATAATAATAATAATAATAATAATAATAATAATAATAATAATAATAATAATAATAATAATAATAATAATAATAATACGGCTTTGTTGGTTCCAAGAACTCTATCCCTAAGACGACCTTGAAATCGTCTAGGTGCGCCACAGTTAAATTAATCGTCTCTTTCCATCCTCCTATTTGTATTTGTAGCTCCACGCCATTTGCAATGCCATGGATTGGTTTCGCGGCAGAGTGCACGGCCTTGATGCGGCTGGTGTCCCTTTCCGTCTTCAGCCCCAAGCGCTTCTAGCGAAACAGCGGTTGGTGTGCAGTCAAGTACGTCGAACCTCACTCTGTCCCCTTAATTAGGAAGTATTTATATTTCTTTTTAATTTTTATAGGTGAATCAGATTTTCTGTGTAATCTGAGGAGATTCTGTTAGATCTAGAAACAATAGATCTAGATCATTTTGTATAGGCTTAAAACTTTAATCAATACTTGTAATGAATGATTATTGTTCATTATTTTGATGTATGCATTATGTATATAGGTTAACCTATATGTGTGTTGATTTGTGTATGATTACAGGTACAAACATAATACTTGGTCAATTAGTGAAATTGACTGTGTAAGAAACACCTACGGATGAACATTTTTTTCTTCCGTAGATATGTTTCTTACAAGTAACATACATCCGAAGATCCTTTGCGGATGAACAATCAGCTCTAGAGTTCAAGTGAAATCAATTAAATAGTTCAAGTGAAGACTCCTGCGAATGAGCAAATACCTTCGGAAGAACAAATTACCTCCGGAAGACCTGTTAAGCTGCGGAGTTCAAACACTTGTATTTAAATAATACAAGTATTACAAGTCAACAAGTCAACAAGACAGTTGTGCAAATCCCAAGAGATCCGGTGTTTCCTTAACTAAAACACGTGTGCCTATAAATATGGATCCTAGGTTTCACATCAGGAGACGTACGAACACACGAGCAACCAAACGGCAAACCCAAACATCACATCAATTCACACAAACATAAACCCTAGAAGCTGTCACATCAACATCAACATATTCAAAGCATTTATTGTTTATGTCATTCATTATTTATTCATCTGTAATCATTAATCAATTTTAACGAAATATGTTTGAATCAAATCCTGTTTGCTTATAATTTGTTCATATCATCGTGTTCGTCATAATCATTATTAATTATATTTGATATTTATTTATTAAACAATTAAACAAGGTTAATGTTGATTCCGCAAACATTAACTTGATTCCCTATTAACACCGATAATTCCTGATTGCGATCCTCGGATTCACAAGTGGTATCAGAGCCAAGTGCTCATTGATTTAGATTGATTGATCTATCAATGTTAATAGTGTTTAATTGTTTGCTTGTTTAACTAGATTTGTCAGTTTTTGCTGATTAAATCTACCGTTTTAAGCAAATCATTTTTGTGTGAATCAATTATTACAGTGAATTGTCCTTCAACGAGTACTGTTTCATTGCTTGATTAACTTAGATCAATATTCAAATAAATTGAATAGTAGATCTGGGTTATTGATTGACATTCATCAATTGTCCAAGTTTATTTGAACAAATACATTAACAAAATCCTTTATTTGAACAAATACTGATTCGTGACCACAATTGCCTAATTTTTGTTGATTAAGTTTTGTCACTAATTAGTTCATTACCTAACAAAATACTCCGCAATAGTTAAAATCTTAAATTTTAACTAAACATGAGTAACTTTGGTGGATCATTATACAAACCTCCAAAATTGGAAACAAAAGCAGATTTTAAATCCTGAAAAATCAAGTTTAGGAATCATATGAATTATACTGATTCTAACTTATGGGTGTCAATAACTAAAGGTCCTTATATTCCATCCACTCTTGGGCCGGATTATAATGACAATAATCAACCCATAAGTACAAAGGATATGTCACCTGATGATATTAAGAAAATAAAAGTTGATATTAAAGCATACAGCTTGCTTAGTATGGCTTTACCTGAAGAAATATTAATCAGATGTGAGAATTATAAAACAACAAATTCCTTGTGGAAGATACTTCATACACTTTGGGAATGGAGTGATGAAATCAGAAGCATTAGGAAGGACACCCTTCGTTCACCATATGAAACCTTTCATCATATTGAGGGTGAATTAATTCCTCAACAACTCCATAGATTTATGCAACTTGTAACAAAGATGAATATCTTGGAGTTGTAATATACAAATAAGGAATTAAACAAAAGATGCTCCATACTTTGCCTGAAAGTTGGAAGCAAACTATGTCCATGTTCAAGAACACCATTGACCTCAAAGCAACTGGTTTAGATACATTGGTAGCTAAAGTTAAGGCTCTTAAAATGGATGAAAAATCAAAAAACAAGAGTGTGAGAACACATGTCTCACCATATCACTTTAAAGAAAAAAAAGTGCTGGAAGTTCCTTCATTTCTAACAATGATAGTGATAACTCTTGTACTTTGAGCGAAGATGAAGAGGAAGTAAGTTTCTATGCATCAAAGCCTTCAAAGAAATCATCTCAAAGTAAGTCAAGAAAAGAAAAAGGAAGCACTGATGATAGAAGAGATACATCTACATCATCAGCAAATTCTTTATCAAATAACAACCAAACAGAGCCCGTCACTAATGATAGCAAATTATTAACATCTGCCAACATTTGCCAGCAAGACTTGGAAGAACTACATCTAGATGTATTTGAGGAGATGGATCTACAATGGCAAATGGCAATGATTGCTTATAGAGCCAAACAACATCTTAGGAGAAATAAAAATTTGGCTGCAGCAAGTAAATCATCAAATATTGGTGTGGATAAGTCAAAGGTAAGATGTTTCAAATGCAATCTCTATGGACATTTCTCTAGAGAATGTAATCAACAATCAAATCCTGACTTGACACAACATCAGCAACACCAGTCTCACCAACCATCATCATCTCAAAGATCTTTCAGACAACCACAACTGACCAACTCATCCCCACCAGCCATAAATACATCAGCAGGAACAAGTAATTCTAAAGAAACTGGGCTGATCATACTTCAAGATGGAACCTGTGACTGGAGTATGTATGAGAAGGAAGTCTTGGAAGAAAATCAATCTTTAATGGCTCACATGAAAAACAAAGTTCCACCCATGGCTAGAGAGGTAAGAGATAGGTTATGTTCATCAATATGTGTTGAGGAAGTTGAAAGATATAGAGTCCATGCTCAACAACTGGCTGATAAAGTTAAAGAAACAATGATTTTGAATGAATCTCATGTAAGAGAACATAAATTATATCAAATCAAAATTAACTCCTTACAAAAGGATTTAGATAAACTTGTTTCAGAAAATTACAGTGTAAAAGCACAAGTTGAGCATCTGACCACTTCCTTAACTAAATCCATGGCTGGTCATGCATCAACTGAAGTGAAACTTCAGAAGTTTCAACTTTCATCTCAGCAATATGAGAAATTATTAAATTCTCATATTGAATCAAAAAACAGGTATGGGTTGGGATATAATGTTGTGGCACCTCCTTTAAACAATAATTACTCACCTTTACCTGAATCAATGACAAATAACTTGTCAAATCATTTTATGCCTAGCACCAAGTTTGAAACAAACTTCAATCAACAAGTTAATCACAATGAAATTGAGGTGAATGAAACTGAGTCTTTTGAATCAGAAATTATTAAACAAAATGACTTAGAATTTGACTTTGATGAGTGTGATGACTTGGATGATTTTGATGAACATGATGATGATCTACTGGACATTGGTAAGAATGTTGCTTTGAAAACAATCATTCCCAAAGTTCTTGAAGAAACAAAGTTGTCATATCCTCCAAAACAAAGAAATATGTTGAATATTATTTGCAAGAGAATAGCTAAGCTAAATGAAGGTCTGCAAGAACTTCATCAGCAACAAAAACCTTCAAAGGAAGAAATTGAAAAGTGTGCATCTTATGAGGAAGTACACACATCTTCCGTAGAAAAAGGAATGAAGAAACAATCAGCAGATCTTAAACAGCAGAAGAAACCTTCTTCAGTAGGAGATCTGCAGAAAACCAAATCTACTGATTCAGTAGATGATCTGCGGAAGGCAAAATCAGCAGCAAACAAATCAAAGCCTCAAAAGCTAAAAAAGGATAAATCAACTGCAAAATTGGACAAGGATGCAAAGCTTCAAAAATTGACAAAGAAGAAGAAAGTATTGATTCTGACAAAGAGTCAGAGGAAATGTATTGCAAGACAAAGAAGAAGAAAGTGTGATTTGCAAGAGTGGTGTATATGGTGTGAATATGAAAAACCACAATACTGAAGATTGTTACTTCAGTAGTTATTGTTCTATTTGCAATATGAACAATCACATGACATCTGACTACTACTTCAACAAACATTGTGCTATTTGTAACAAAAATAACCATTGATTGGATCAAATGTACCAATCTGTGATGATTTATGAACACAATTCAATGAAATTCACACAAAGTAATCAAATCAAAACAAGATATCAACAAAATTCAAGTTTTCATTAATATCAAGCTAAGACAATTACAAAGTATGAAAGCAGGTTCGAATACAATTCTTAGTTACCTACTACCTGTAAGTCTTAGCTATTTATAATGAAAACAAAAAGTAAAGGAACTAAATAATTACAAAAATAGTCCCTATACTATTACAAAATATTAAAAGACAACTAAAGACAACATGTTAATCTTTCTTAGAGCACTAAAAATACTCCCCCTAAGATTGACATGGTCTTCTGTCTTCAAAATCTTTAATCTTTGTCTTCTTTGTCTTTCTTTTCATCTTCAGCTTTATCTTCATCCTTTATCTTCAACTCTTTGTATTTGTCATTCAAAAAAATCTTCTGGTTCTTCTTTGACCTTAAACATCGGCTTATGTATATACATCTCTAATTCTTTCAACGCATTTGAAATTGCAGACTTGAATTTACTTGCAAGAATGCCTTGTTCGGGTTTTGCTTCATTCGTCTTAATCTCCATCTGGTTCATTCTCTCCAACGTATCTTTTGAAAGACATGATATATCAATGTTAGCATATAACTCAATAGGCTTTTGACTTTCCTTTGAGTATACTTCTAGTACTCCTTTTCTTGATATTCTCATGAATTCAATATCTTTAATATCTTTCTTGACAATGTTGGCATAAGCAAGAGCCTTTCTCAGAGATATTCTTTCCATAGCTGCATTCATCACATTAATAATGGAAATGAAATATTTCTTGTCTTGCTCCGCTATCTCAGGAGATACTTTCTCAAATTTTTGTACAGACAAAAATGAGATATAACTCGGATGTAAAAGCTTTAGCTCAAAAACTCCAAATAAAGTAATCATGTCCTCATCCCATCTTTCTAGATTTCGGACCAACTTAAGCTCAAACGTCTCAGTGTTATAAAACTATCTGAGGACTGGCTTTGAGTTTTGATTACCATCTATCACTTTCAGACCAGGAGTTGTAACCTTCTCAAAATACTTGTCACAAAATTCAATCATAGAATGTTCCTCTTCTGATTGTAATCCCTTGAGCTTTTTATTATTCTTCAGAGTAACAAAATACTCCTTATCCTCTTGCTCACATCTTGTATTAAGAAAATTACTTGATCGATCCAATCCTCTTCTTAATAATTCTACAAACATCTTTGGTTGGTAAAAGTGATATACATCACACACAGCATTTACTCTCTTTATCAAAAATGCATCGAATACTTCATCATACTTCCATTCGATAATCTTTACTTGGTTGGTAAAATCTGGAGCAATCATAGCATTCAACAGTTCAGCAACTGATTGTCCTCTTTGCAGTACGTTTCTTACCAAGTCTCCAGTTGATCTTGAATTATCAAAAATATGCCTTTGTTCAGTAGATGCTTTGTAAGCTTGTCTTTCTGGATCAGCAAACATTTCAATCAACTCTCTTCTGTGAACATGTGCATCATCAATTCTTGACATTTGTTTGATCTCCCGTGGCTTTAACATTCTTGTTCTTTTTGTTATTTCAAGATACTAAGGATTATCTGTATCAAGTACAATCATCTTCTTCAATTGTTTCTCCGTCTCTTGAAAACTTCTGACAAGGTTCCTCAGTGATACATATTGTAATCTCTTTAGTTTCCTCCAAGGGTAGTTTCTAGATTGCAACCATGATCTTAGAGCTGGAATACTCATATCTTCTGGATCAGGATGGTGCAGCTCAGAGCTAGATAGTTCTTCTACATTAATCACTTCTTTTGCTCTTGTCCATTCACCATGCTCAATAACAATCTCATTTGGATCTACTGGTGCAACTGACTCTGCAGAAATACATTTCTCATATTCATCATTAATCTGAGAAACAGTCAGTCCATCCAAATATACACGATTGTATTTCATCTTCACAAGATAATTATATCTTTCTTCGAAGTCTTGTGGTACTTCATCTTGTTCATCAGTATGTTCTTGTGAAGAGAAATTTGATACAAATTGAGCTTCATCAATGTCTTCATCATCTAGAACTTCATCATACCAATCATCATTGTATACTTCCTCAATATCTTCTAAAGCCTCAATCTGTTCTTGAACATTCTGTTCTTCAACAGTTTCTTCAGTTCTTTGCATCTTAGAAGATGATTCAGTTAGAATTATATCTTCTACTTCATCAATTTTTCTTTTGCCTTTTATCTGCTCAAGATTTTCATCAACACTTATCTCAGCGTTTATCACTTGTACTGGTGAGATAGGCTTCTGAGCTTCTTTTTCTTTTAGCAAATCATCTTTGAGTTTTTCATTTTCTTCGGTTAGTTTCTTGAACTTCTCCTCAAGAATGTCATAATCTTTGATCACTTCAAAATTCTTGATTACATCTTCTTTATCTTTAGCAAACCTCACAATCTTTTCATCTTTTGAGGCATTTTCTTCAGTTAGCTTCAAGTTTTCATCCTTAAGCTTTTGAATTTCTTTTTCAAGAGATATGTTTATCTCTTTCATCCTTTCATTCTCCAATTTCAACTCTTCAAGTTCTTTCTCTTTACTCAGATTTTCTTCTTTCAATCTTTCCATCTCATCAATGTCCACTGTCTCCTCTGTTTGTATAGACACATTGTGTGTCGTACTTACAGGAATATCTTCTACTCCTTAGTTAAAATCAACTTCAAATACTGGATTGTATAATATATCATTCATAAAATCAAAATCAAAGGTTTGATTTTGTGAATCTATTTCATGTACAGCTTCCTCATGAATGTCATCAACATTTCCTTCAGCCATATTTTGTGGTTCATTGATAGTATCATCATGAATTTCATCAATATTGGTTTCTTCAGCCATATTTTGAGGTTCATCTCCAATATCTTCCTTATTTTTTTCTTCAGTTTCTTCTTGATGTGCTTTAGTGGCACCATCATTTCCATCATCATCATCATTGTCATCACTTTCTTCACTTGATGAGCTTTCAGAAGCTTCATCCTCACTTTCTTCAGCATCATCATTATTATCATCATTTTCATTGTTTTCATCATCATCTTCTTCTGATGAGCTTTCACTAACATCATCCTTACTTTCTTTATCATCTTCTACATCCTCAATGAGATCATTTGGATCTATTGGTTCTTCTTCAGATAGATGAAAGTGTTGCTGATTAATATCTACTTCATTCATTGATACATTCCTGATATACTTAAATACTGAAATGTTTTGAGCACCAGTGATCATTGCCAGTCTTTTATAAACAGCATCTGACATGTGTTCTAACTGTAGCTTTTCACCAGTAACTCCTTCAGCATACAGATCTGGATTTGCTTCATTAATGGGTACATCAAGTATTTATTCCTCACTCCTCTTTCAAGGTTGAAAATGAAACCATTCATTATCCACTTAGCCATATTGAATCTTCTATTTGTGGCTAAGGCAATAATGGGAGATGCAATGTCTACAGGGAATGAATCCCAACCAGCACTTCGTTTAGACATGCAATGTTGAAAAATATAGCATAAAAGCTTCCAATGCTTATACACTCGAGCTCTGAAAAATTACTTTTTGGGGAAATGATCTGGATGACCTATTTGTAGAAAAACCTCTCTACATTCATTAAAAGTATATTCTGATAAGTCTTCAGGGTCATTGTCACCAAGTCTTAGAGCTATTCTAATTGCTTCTTCAAATACTTCAAGCATTCTTTCTGTTGTAATAAAAGCTCTTAGAACTTTGTTTCCTTCATCATCTCTTTCAACTTGTGCAGTTCTCCAGAATCTCTTAATCATTCTTCCATTGATCATTGGTCTTGCACACATAGCATATACATATTTTGTTCTGAGCAGAAATCTAATAATTTCTTCATATCCAATGACTTCTCTGTTTTCATCATCTAAGTAGGCAACCACATTATGCTTTGGCTCAAACTTCAATTCTGCCATCTGCAAAACACAAAGAAAATATTATGAGAACATTGAATATTGATTAATGAAATTCATTTCTACATATGACTTAGCAATTTTAACTTATAACTTTTCATTCAATTTTGACTTATTATTTTGACTTTTGATTTTGACTTTTGAATTTGACTTTTGATTTTTACTTTTGAATTGAGATTTCAAGTTGTAAAACATTAATCTTTATTCATTTTGAATTCATTATCTAACATTTGAATTTTGATTTACTTATTAAAAAATTTTATATTATTTATTTATTTAGTTTTTTATTCAAACTTTAATCTGACTGTTCATCTTCTTCTTCTTCTATTGTAGAACCGACTGATTGAACAATCATCAAATCATTTTCACTTTCAGATTAAGAACATTACATCAACATACTCGCAATCAAATTCTTATCAATAATCCGGAGTCAATTTTAGATATGATTCACATTTGATTAGTTAAACTTTGAATTATATAGGGTTCGAACGCACAAATATCATTCAAACGCCTATACCAATAATCTGATTTAACCAAAAATTTACAGATTTGAGTCACAAACTTACGTTTATAGATCCAAATACTATCTATAATCAACAGGATTTGATGCAATCGCAGATGAAATGAGAGTATGATGATAAGTGATAGTCGCAAGTTTAGGGGTTTTGTCTGTGAAAATTTGAGTGTGAATGAGGAAATAAGTGTAAGTGTTTAATTTATATTAAGTGAAACTTTAGGCGCATGAGCCATGTTTGGGCGTATGAAACCCTAAAATTCACTAACGTTTTAGACGCATGAGCACTGTTTGTGCGTTTTGACTCAGACGCTTGGAAATTGTTCAGATGCATAAGCACTGTTTAGGCGCTTTTGCACTGTTCAGTCGCATGGACTTTTTGAAACGTCTACACTTGTAATTTTGAAACTTCTCAACTATGTAGACGCATGAGACATGTCAAACGTCCAACACTTGGTCAAAATCAAACTCAATCACTGTTTAGGCGCATGGGATTATCACAAACGCCCAACACTTGATTAAAATCATGGACTTATAACATGTAACACCCGGAAATTTCCTTTGTAGCCAACGAGAGAAGAAAAAGAAATAAAGACCGAAGTCTAGGGACCAAACCCGCCAACGAGAGAAACTTCGACGCACGGGTTACGTATAACTCCGGAGGTGTAGCATGAAGCCATGCATATGTATGAGGTGAGCAACCTGGTCGTTGCAAAAGACTCGAGTACGTGCTATCGTGATGTTGCCTTGGGGTGAGCAACCTTGTTGTTGCAAAAGACTCGGATAGCTTGCTATCGTGATGGGCAATGAGGTGAGCAACCCTAGGGGTGCAAAAGACTCGGATAGTGTGCAATCATTGAGATGGCTATTGAGGTGAGCAACTTGGTGTTGCAACAGCCTCGGATGGAGTTCAATCCCTGTGATTGAATCGTATGGGATCTTTGTCGTGTATCCCGGTGTTGTGTTAGTCTTCGGACGTGAGTCGGGGACTTGTGAGCAAGTCCCGGCACATCATCAGCTTTCGAGCATGAGTCGGGGATATTGCACGAGACAAGATTCGAGTAATGAAGAGTAATGAGCAAGTAATGAATGAAAGAATGAACGTATGAAATGAACATTAACGAATGATCCTAATAATGTATGAAATGGAATCCTTGTCATTCGACCTCAGTAATCGTGGTTGTGTGCCATGAAGAGGGTAAAGTCTGACAGGATCTAGAATGAAGAGAAAGATAATGATGAACGATGAATGATGAATGTAATGAACGTAATGATGAAGATAATAATGATATTATCTGTATGTACGTCTGATGTGTGAACGCATGTATGTAACGAATGTTTTTATTAAAGAAAGTAAAGAACGGTTTTACGAAAGAAAAGTAAGTTTTATTTTAAAACTAGAACTCACTCAGCAACGCTGACTTTGATGTGTTTCCAGTTGGCAGGTATGTTGCTGAGGATGGCACGGGGCGGCTACTCAGCGTATTTTGGATGGCATCTTTATGTTTAATGCTTTTGTAATAAATGTGTCATGATATTGTTAAAAAGACGATTGTACTATTGTGCAAAAGTATTTTGATGGAATGAAATTATGTTTTTAATGTTTCCGCTGCAACTATTTATGAAAGGAAAAATGTAAATATATGTTTTGAGTGCGATGAATGTCCAACTGTAGGTGTCCCGGGAACGGGGCCTTACATAACAACTATTTAGACGCATGGGAATGTGAGAAACGCCCAACACTTGTATAATTCCATAGATTTATTACAACTGTTTAGACGCATGGGAATGAGTCAAACGTCCAAACACTTGTATAATTCCTGAAAATTTCATCATGCTCCTATTTAGACGTATGTGCATTGTTTAGGTGCATGAGTTGACTTTCAGTTGACTTTGACTTTGAGTTGACTTTCATGATTTAAACACTTGTGATTTCCAATTTCTTCACCTGCACACTTGTTTAAAAATATTAGTAATATTTCATACTAATTTTTAAAACATTTGAAGCATAATTTTGAATTTTTTAAACTTTTTACCTTTAAGTCCCTCAATTTTGAACTTTTTGCATTTTGCACTTTCAATTCACAAAATTTTATTTTCTTTTTATTTTTAAATTTATTTTGTCCCTTCATTTTAGTCTCAACATAAAATCAATTTCAATTATCATCTAATTTTCAACTTATGACAGAAGCATTTTCATTTGCAAATTTATGTAGGTTTGTTGGTCCATGTGATCGATGAACAGTACAATTGATAGGATAATTTTATCAATATCAAATACACAAACCAAATAACAACAATTGAGAAGTGAATATGATGAATCAAGACATAATTGATATTCTAAACTGTCATGCCGAAACTATAGTTTCGCCCGGCAGAACACAAGTTCGCCGGGTAAACCAAAACAGCAAACTGTGAGCGAAACTATAGATTCGCTCACAGTTTCGCTGGACTGCCAAAACTGCTAATTACTAACAAAATACAAAATGAAACTAACAAAAGTCCTATTACAATGTAAAGTAAACATCTATACTAAAGTGAGTCCAACCTAACATGATCTTCAATACTCCCCCTAGGTTGGACCTCACTATCTTCACTTCTCTTGGTTTGACTCGTCAGCTCCGGTTTCCTCAGCGCTGTTGGTCTATCTTCATCACCTCCTGCAGCAACATCTTTAGAAGCTTCAGCCACTGATTCTCCAAGGGTAATTCCTGCATCACCAGCTTCCTCCGAATGACCACTAGCTCTAGCAAACTGCCTGGTCATGTCTTGAACATCCATGGCAAAGTCATCTTGTGCTCTCACCTTTTCAGCCAAACTCTTTACCTCCGCCCGTACTCCTCTTATTTTGTTCGCCACATTCATAAAGCAAGCTTGCCTCCTTTCGTGTTTCCTCTCCTGCCCCAGCCTTAATATGATTTTCACAAAGAATCAAAAGATCTTCATCACAAAAGCTGAATAACTCCATTGGGTCAAACACCCTAAACTCTTTTCCTTGTTTGGCTCTAATCACCGCCTCGCCAGTGTTATTATCATAGAACCACTTTTCAAAGTCCTGTAAACGTGGAGGAAGAGGATCAGCCAATCTTACTCTGTTTACAGTCTTAGGTGGTTTGACTCTCAAAACAATTCTCCCTTTGCCAGTCTCCCAGTCTTTATCTTTCTTCGATCTCTTTCGTTCAGCCTTCATGTATCCAAATGACTCAAAATTATCATTAAGGCCATTTTTAATTTCCTTCTCAAGAAATACTGCCCTTTCACTTAAATGAGCATTAATCAAAGGCAAGGTGGCCAACCGTCTCAGATCCCATTTAGGCAAGGTTTTAAAAGCCTTCCTCTTGAGCATGTAACTAATATTACCTCCTCTTCTTTTAATCAAAAACATCTTTAAGAAAGGATTATAACACCAACTTATTATCTTCTTGTCTGCCTCTTTCCTGCTTAAACTTTCCATATTTTGAAACAAAGGAGTAAGTTCTTCAGCCTCCTTCTCCTTCACCAACCAATCACTCTTATCCATCTCAAACACATCACTTTCATCATCTCCCTTCTTAGCAACATACACCAAAGGTCTCTCATCTACTTCATAGAACTCCGGTTCAGAATCATAATCAACCAATTGCTCATCCTCCTCTTCTTCATCAATCAAACCTTTTCCTTTATCTGACACTTCCTCATTAGTAGCTGTAACAACCACTTCTTCTCCCACAATATCCTTATCAAAATCAAACTGTAGGTTGACAAACCCTGCTTCAATAATATCATCTTCCTCATTTCTTCAGCATCTTCTCTTGGGATCTCTTGTTCCCTTGCTTCAGTATCAGCTGCTCCAGAAGTGCCCTCTCCTACCTTGGATGAAGTACCCACATTCAAGAATGAGTACTTAGAGATATCAGTCATATCATCTAACTCAGATTGAGTTAGTTGACTAGGTAGGCCAGCAGCAGCTTTCATCTGAGAAATTTCATCAAACAATCTCTTAATCAAATTATTCTGGTCAACCAACATCTTTTTCATTCCTTCAATTACCTCATCTTTCTGTTGTTCCCTAATCTCCTGATTCGTCAGTTTAGTCTTTATCATACTTAACTCATTTGCCAATGAAGTATTTAGACTACGAATCACATCCTCATCAAGACCAGCACTAGCCTCTTTCCCTGCTGTGAAACCCTCATGTCTATGTTTTGTTCTTCGTTCAGGCTCAACAAAGTCAGTTTTCTTTTTAGACCTCCGTTCTTTCTCCACTCTTATTTCCTCTGCTTGTATATCTATGTCTTCTTCGAAATCATAATCTTTCTCTTTTGCATATCTCTTTCTCTTCTTAGCTGCATCAGCTTGTTTCACCCTTGTTTCCTCAGCCCTTTTGTTTTCAGACTCATCGACCCGTCTGATATAATTCCATCGTTCTGGTGGGTACATATTTTCCCAGAGATGGGTTATTTTACCACTGAAATCATGGCGGATAGCACAGCAATCAGCAAATATCCGAGGCTTCATCTGCACTAATCTTTTAACTTCACCATGTTTAGGAACATCAGGAACAAGATCATCAATAATCATCTGAATAAAGCGAGGATATAACAACCATTTATCCTTTTTCACAGCCATCACATTTTCTGCCATACACGCAAAGATCAATCTAGCAATGTTTGCTTTCTCCCCTTTACAACATATCACCATAGCTTTGGCCCAGTCAAGGTTAAGTCCATCAGATCCACCCTTACGGTGATCTAAGCACATAATAAAAACGTGAGCTATATATCTCCATTCCTTAGATAAAAAAGACTTTTTAATCTCCTTCCTCGAACCAAAAGCTGGTCCCTCATATCCCATTTGTCGGAAAGCTTGGAATACTTCAGATTCTGTCATATCAACTTCATCACCAGTATCATCTTCTAGTCTAAGAATCCTTGACACGCTCTCAGCAGTAATAGTTATATCATGATCAATCACTCTAGCTGTGATTCTCTGAACATCTCCTCCAGTGTTGTATTCTGCTGATCTCCAAAAGTCTCTAATATGAAGATCATAGATAGTGGGTGAGTGAGAGATAGCATATGCAATGGGTGATCTTTGGAGCCATCTAATACAGTCACGAAATCCGGCCGCCTTTGGAAGAGTATCGTCTAATATGGCAGTGATGTTATTCCTCTCATCAAACTTGAGATTCGCCATAATAACCTGAAAAGAACAACAAATAAATTTGAATAAGAAATACTGAAAATAAGAAAATAAGACAAAAACATAAGAAACAATCAGTTTCGGCAAGCGAAACAATAGTTTCGCTCACTAAGACATGATAGTTTCGCTGAATCAAAGACAGTTTCGACAAGAAAAACAAACAGTTTCGACGAGCGAAACTATAATTTCGCTCATAGAAACTTGTTATTTTCGCAGAACAAAAAGTAGTTTCGACAAGATTAGAATGAATCAAAGTAGTTTCGCAATTAGTTTCACCAAAAATTAATTTAGTTTCGCTATTACAAATTAGTTTCGCTGACTCATGAAAATACAAGCGAAACTGTGTAAATTAAGGATCAGTCATTGCGAAATTAGAAAAGATATGGCGAAACTGTTAAGTTCGCTCGGACAGCATAACTTTACAGTTTCGCTGAAAAGATATGAACTTTCGTTCAATTTCGCAGAGACTTCAGTAGTTTCGCTGAACGAACAGCGAAACCACCGAAGATACATAATCATGATTACTTAAGAATAAAAGATTTTAACCAGATTAAAGCGTAAACCTAGGTTCGAAACTCACATACGAAGCGAAATCCACTAACAATCAGTCCAAAACACAATCACAAATCAAAATCGCCGTTAATGTTACGGAAAAACCCTAAAAAGAGAAACTGAACGATGTCGCGAAATTATGAAAGAAATTTCGCAAAAATGACTTATATAGCCAACAGTTTCGCTGGAAGCGAAACTATAAATTCGTCTGGCGAATTTACAGTTTCGCCCAGTGAAACTGTAATTTCGCTAGAAGATAACTGGTTAACAACTTATTAGCAAACCTAGCGAAATTGCAGTTTCGCTTTGCGAAGCTATTAGCGAAAGAATAATTTCGCACCATTTTGTTTATTATTTTTTTTTATTTTTTTATTATTATTTTTTTTTATATTTTTTTATATTTTTTTTTATTATTTATTTTTTTATTTATTATTATATATATTTTTTTTATTTTTTTTTAAATTATAATACTCAAAGGAAGCACATCACATAATGAGATCTAAAATAATCAGAGATCACATTCTCTAAATATTTTAGAACATAATGATGATTAAAAATCATCTACCAGTCATGAGATCATACTGAGTACAAGGTCTGATCACAATCTGCACAGAAACAACTGAAATTAGAACAAATCAATAACGATTGCTGATATAATTGTCCACTTAAACTCATGCCTTATCCTTTTTCAACCAACAGCTTATGATTCATTTAAGGTTCGATTAGATGCTTTAGAATGCTAAGACCCCACAATCATTTGGTAAAAACCCTCACCCAACCTCAGGATTTCTTGAATTATGAATCAATCTTCATGGAACAAGATTTGTGGATAAGTGTGCAAATGATTATAAACAGAATATTTCATTCTGAGAGAAATTCATCGATAAGATGATTTGACATAATTATATCAAAATGGTGAGAGCTCCAGATCTATACTCACGTATAACAGAGGAGATAACCATTTGATCATGTGCTGATGAGAGCTCCAGGTCAGTACTATCGTACAGCAGAGGAGATCATCACTCCAGGTCAGTACTCACGTACAGCAGAGGAGATAAGCACAGACACAAGACATCTTAACACAAAATAAACCAGCAGAGAATGATGACATAACAAAGCAAAATGAACGAAAGATTCATTCTCAATCCAATTTTTGTCAGGACTCAGTTTTTGTGCAATCCAAAATGAATGAGTAAATCCAGACATTCTTAAGCATAAAGTTTAATTTAATCATAAAGCTGCTGTCTACTTCATTCATCAGGCTGAGTCTATCAAGCATATCGTTAAAGAATCTGATCCATTTCTTTTTATTTTAATGTGAAACAGAATCCAGTAACAGTTACTATCATTTCTCATAGAATTACTGGTCATGTAAATAAAAATATTTAGAGAATATACAATCATTTCTCATCATGTTAAATCCGATCTCAGAATAATGATATTACTCCCCCAAATTTTTATTTTCATATTTCTATAATTATAAATGAATTTTAACTTAATTTTTTTATTTTTTTTAATTTTTTAATTATTATCAAAGAAATAGAAAATGAAAATTTAAAAAGATATTAACCCAAGCATAGAAATCAATTCATAAAAACGAGGTTTATCAAAAGTTTTTGTGAAAAGATCAGCTTTTTGATTTTTTGTATCGATGGGAATAATATTAATGAAACCCTTCTCCTGAGCATCACGAATCGCATGAATTCGGGTTTCAATATGCTTTGTGCGAGAATGATGAATGGGATTTTTAGCAATTCCAATGGCAGCCTCATTGTCACAGAATAAAGGTGTATGAAGGAAATTAATTCCATAATCAATCATTTGGTGTTGGATCCAGAGAACTTGAGAGCAGCAGCTAGATGCAGCAATATATTCAGCTTCCCCTGTAGAAAGAGAAACAGTAGTTTGTTTCTTGCTCTGCCAGGATACCAGACAATTTCCCAAATATTGACAACCTCCAGACACAGATTTTCTGTTTAACCTGCAACCATTGGAATCACTATCAGAATAAGCATGTAAATCAAAATTTCCACCATATGGATACCACAGTCCGAGACGAGACGATCCTTTGAGATAACGAAATATTCGTTTGACAGCTTTCTCATGAGATTCCTTTGGAGCCGACTGATATCTAGCACAGTAACCAACAGCGAAAGTGATATCAGGACGACTTGCAGTAAGATACATGAGAGAGCCAATCATAGACCGAAAGAGATGAGGATCAACTGGTTTTCCATTTTCATCTGGAGTGAGACAGGTCTGAGCAGTAAAAGGAGTCATCTCAGTAGACGCATCATCCATCTTAAATTTCTTCAGAATATCTTTAATGTACTTCTCTTGATGAATAAGAATTCCTTCTTTCTGTTGTTCAACTTGCAAGCCAAGAAAGAAGCACATTTCACCCATCATACTCATTTCAAACCTTTGGCTCATCACTTCTTCAAACTCTCTACACAATTGAGAGTTTGTGGATCCAAAAATAATATCATCGACATACACTTGAACAAAGATCATTTCACCATTCACCTCCCTTTTAAATAAGGTCATATCAATGGTACCACGACAATAACCATTGCTTAAAAGATATTGCGTAAGAGTCTCATACCAGATTCTGGGTGCTTGATGAAGGCCATACAAAGATTTATCAAGCTTATACACTTTATCAGGAAAATCAGGATCTTCAAAGCCTGGTGGTTGACACACATATATCTCTTCATCAATGTCTTCGTAGAGAAAAGCACATTTCACATCCATCTGGTACACTTTGAACTGTTTATGAGCAGCATGAGCAAGAAATATTGGATTGCTTCAAGACGAGCAACTGGAGCAAAGACTTCTGTATAATCAATTCCTTCTTCTTGAGCAAAGCCTTGCATACAAGTCTAGATTTGTTTCGCACCACCACACCCCGATCATCTGGTTTGTTCTTAAATACCCATTTTGTACCAATTGGATATTTGTTGGGAGGTAAATCACTAAAGTCCAAACTTTAAGCTTTCTGAACTGTTGAAGTTCCAATTGCATAGACTCTACCCAACAAGGATCTTGTAGAGCAGCATGAACATTTTTTGGAACAATTTGAGAAATAAAGCATGAGAAAAGACAAACATTAATCAGACCGGATTGACTTCGCGTGCGAACACCATCAGAAACAGATCCAATCACATTATCAAGCGGATGATCTTTCAAAGTTTTATAATCACTTGAAGAAGGAAAGATAGTTGAAGAAGTATCAGCCATTGCCGGAGAAAGAGTAGATGAAGGTGTATCAATGACAGGTGTTGAATCAGGTAAGTTAGGAGATGTAGGAGATAAAGAATCAGATAATGGAGCTTGATCAGGCATTGGAGACGATGAGCTAACATCAGTTGAAACAACATCATTTACTTGTGGGATGATGGAACAGACGATGAAGATGATGGAATAATATTCGTTTGAGTACTTGGAATTGATGTATCATCATCGAAAACTGGCAAATTAAATGAATTGAACACAGTATCAGAATCAAAGAACCATGCAGGTTCAGATTTCACTTCAGAAGGATTGGATTCTTGCCAATCAACATAGAATGACTCTTGAACAATACGTGTTCTCTTGTTATAAACTCGGTATGCCTTTTGTGAAGAAGAGTATCCAACAAAATAACACTCGTCAGAAACAGCACCAAATTTTGTCTTTTGAGCTTGAGTATTCAGAAGAGTACAAGAACAACCAAATGGGCGAAAGAAATCAATTAGTGGCTTCCTCTTATGAAAAAGTTCATAAGGAGTCTTCACTTTATCTTTCAAATTAGCACCCTGTTTAGAACATAAGATGCACAATTAACAGCTTCAGCCCAGAAAATAATAGGTAATGAGGATTCTATCAACATTGTACGAGCAGCTTCCACAAGAGTGCGATTCTTTCTTTCTGCAATACCGTTCTGCTGGGTGTTCTTGCAGCACTAAATTGTCTCACAATCCCTTTTTGAGCACAAAATGAATCAAGAATCTGATTTTTAAATTCAGTGCCGTTGTCACTTCTTAATCCCATAACTCTTTTCTTACTGACTGATTCAATAGAAATGATTAATTTCTGCAATTCCTCTGCAACTTCACTTTTGTGTGCAAGAAACCTCACCCATGAATAACGTGAGAAATCATCTGTAACAACAAGACAAAAAGATTTTTTAGCAATTGATTTAACACTAATTGGCCTAAATAAATCAGTGTGTAACAACTCAAGAGGACTTGAAATGCTATTTAAAAGTTTGGGCTTATGAGGTTTCTTATGTTGTTTCCCTTTGGCACATGCCATGCATTTTTCAGTAACAGAAAAATCTTTTAAAGGAAGTCCTCTAACAAGATTGTTCTTTACTAATTTATTGATTATCTTAAAATTGACATGGCCTAAGCGACGATGCCACAAAAGTGACTCAGAGGTTGATGCTTTTGAGAGAAGACAAGTTGTAGTAGGCTTTGACTCATTAGAATTCATATCAAGAAGATATGTATCATGTTTCCTTGGAGCACGCATGAGAATTAAATCCTCCGGAATAGCAATCTCTGATTTTAAAAATAAACATTCATCAGATTTAAATAGAACAGGAATGTCTTTATCACAAATTTGAGAGACACTCAGAAGATTAAATGCCAATTCAGGAACATGGTTGACTTTTTCTAGAGTAAGAGAACCATTCGTAACTTCTCCTTGTCCAATCATTTTTCCACCCTTTTTATCTCCAGCAAATGCCACATATCCTCCATCTATAATCCGATAATTGGTCAACAAATCCTTTAATCCCGTCATATGCTTGGAACAGCCGCTATCAACATGCCACAGACTGTGTACAATCTTTGAAGAAGTTCCCTGAAATGAATGAACAAATCATTTAGCCAGGAGTAATAGGGACCCAAGATTGAACAACTTTTGTTTTTAAAGAAGCTTATTTTTTATGAAAGAAATTATTAACCAATTTTGTCAATTTATTCCCAAAGCAATTCCTATTAGAGGATCTTTCAATCAAAGGGCAATTTTTGATAAGATGATCCTCTTCACCACACCTGAAACAATGATGTTTGAATCTAGGTCGATGATGTGATGAGGTAAAAATAGGATCAATAATAATCTCCTCATCACATTCAGACAAATTAGAATCAACATCACTGAATGTCTCATACATCTCATGATGTTTTTGTTTATTTGAATCAGAGTTATTCTTTACAAAATTAGGACTTGATTCTTCTGACAAATCAGTAAAACTCGTACCATTGGTACCAGTTTCAGATAAAGACGAACTGCATTTTTCTGAAGATGTCATATTTAATGGTATGAAAGATGGAATAGGTTGAGAAAAGAACTTTTCGAAAGAATTAATTTTAAGTTGCTCAGTTGTCTTAGGAGAAACATCAGATTCATTGCATTCATTACCAGAACAAAAATCATCACTATCATGATTTGAAGTACAAGATGAAATAGAAAAATCAAGAGAACATGAGACATTCAAGTCTGTTACATTTGAACTAGAAACAAACACTGAATTTAAACTAGACTTATTATCTTAAACAGACTGCTGATTTTCAGGTGTACTAGAACTAGTGCATCCAAGCCCACTAGTTGGTCCATAGTCGTAGTCTTCACGAATGTACTTAGAGTTATTCCCAACTAAACCTGCAGGCATACTGTCAGTATCTGATTTGATTAAATCATTAGAAGGATGAGGAACAGGCATAGGAGAATAACAATATGTACTAGGAGGAGGATAAACCTGTACATTTTCATAACCCAAACCTGTTTTAATTCTTGCTCCCCGTTGAGATTTACAAAGATCATCATGTTTCATTCCAGAAATAGTCCATTTATCTAACTTTGACTGAAGTTTGCTTGCTTCAAATTCAGCAAGAGCAACCCGTTCAGTCAAAGTATTAACCTCTACATTCCTTTCCAAAACAATTCTTTTTAAATGACCAGTTTCTTTTAAAGCCTCATTTAATTTCACCAAATATTTTGATTCATTCATTTTAAGTTCATCATTAATTCGTTTTAAATCCTTTTCATTATCAATTAACAAACGATTAGCCTTATAAACCCCAAAAAGTCTAATTTTGCAAGCAGATGAACACATATCCTGTATTACCTCATAAGGAAGTCCCATTACCATCCTTTCAGCAGCTAAAGCTTTATCGCACATGCATACCGGAGTACTTGATTTCCTTTCCTCAACAGTAGCAGCCGCATCATCCTTCTCTTTTCCTTTCGCAGCTTTTGAATTTCTTTCTTCATTTGAATCTGTAATTTCCTCTTTCTTCTCTCCATCTGCCTTCTCTTCTTTCTCCTTTACTGAAGGTTCATTCTCTCCTTTGAATTCCTTAAACAACACAAATCCATCTTTATCAACTTCCATCTCATCACTTTCCACAATCTCAACAACTAACGCGTGATTTATTTCAGATCTTGTTTCTTCCACCTCTGCACTCCAGTCAAAATTTGAGATCAAGGCTGACTCCTTTTTTGAATTTCCCTCTTCCTTTACTTTCTCTGCTGTCAATCTTGGTACTCCAGTGTTACTAGGATCTGTGACAATTGGTAATGGACATTCACGTTTAAAATGTCCCAATTGTTTACAATTAAAGCACCTCAATTTTGACTTATCAAATCCTAGTTTTGAGGTTGATGATTGACCACCAAAATTCTTTCTTCCTGTTCTTTCCATGAATCTCCGGGCTCTTAAAGTTAACATTGCCATTTGCCATTGAATGTCAGTTTCTTCTAAATCATCAGGATCAACCTGATACATATCCTCCATAGTCATTCCTTTACCTTTCAATTCACCAGCAACAAGAGCTTCATAGCTCTGAACAAACATTCCAAAAAGAGCCATTGTTTCAGATGGAATTGTAGTTTCAGCATTCACCTTAGAATTTCCCAATTCTTTTCCAACATGATTACTACTACTTGAGAAATTACTTGTATTGCTCCCTCCTTGAATTGGATTTTGAATGTGAGAGTTTGTAGCGGATGACAACAAAACAGCATTTTGAGAAAAACCAGGTGTGGGCATCATAGTCTGGTTAAATTCTCTTCTTTTCATATCCACCTCAAAAGATTTCAACTTGTTAATGATATCCATCAACTTATAATCTGTAAAACCTCTTTCTTGTTTGAGCATCCTCACTTGAAGACTCCAGTGTGGTGGAAGAGAATCGAGAAGCCTGTTAACTTGTTCACTGTTGGAGAGTCTTTCATCATACTTCTTCAGAGTGCTTGAGACAGTTAAGAAACGATTTGTAAGATCTGTCAAACTTTCATTCTTGTATCCTACAAACGAATTGAACTCCTTTTCAGCTTGAATACTCTTGTCTTTCACCAGATCTGCATTCCCATCAAAGAATTCACAGAGAGCATCATAAAGGGATTTAGCATTTTTATGCTCTGCAAAACGATTGTAGATGTCTGGAGCCAAGCAGAGAGTTAGAGCACCAAAAGCTTTTTGATCAAGATCAATCAGTTTCAGATCTCTTTCAGTATAAGAAGATGGATCTTTGTTCTGAGAAACGACATCACCAACCGTAACCGTAGGTATATGAGGACCTGAAATAATCGATTCCCATTGATTATGATCTGTGTAGAAAAAGAAAGCTTTGAGACATCTCTTCCAATCTTCAAAATTATCTCCATTTATGAGTCTTGGAGGTCTATTAGGAGCAACACTTTCAAGATCCGCAAGTGTAAGAGTAGTTAATTTCGACATGATAGTTTCGGCAAAAAGATTGATAATTTTGCTGACAAATTCGCTAACAAATTCGGTGAAAGAGGTGACTTGACTAACAGTTTCGCTGAAACAATACTATCGCAGACACTATCACAAACACAGACACTTTCGCTTGCAATTTCAGCAGCACTTTCGCTTGAATCAGAGACAACAATTGCTTATTTTCGCTGCTAATTTCGCAGGAAACAAGCTTGAACTTTCGTTCAGAAATAGATTCGGCAACACTTTCGCTTGATAATTGGTCAAAAACACTACTGAACTTTCGTTCAAGGAAATACTTTCGCTGAAACTCTAGAAAACAACTTCTGATCCAAAATAACTCATAATTTCGATGAATGAAGATGACAATTTCGCAGTAAGAATAGTATTTTCGCTGGTCGATCTCAAAACCCTTTTTCACCTCAAAATCAATCTGAAATCATCCAAAACTCAATGAATTTGAGATCTGTTGATTGTAGAATCTTCCTCAATCAAGAACAAGCATAATTCAATCAATTTCCATCCCAAAAACAGTTGATAATCCAATGAAAATTGATTGAAACTAGATATTGACCAAAACCACAAAAACTCAACAAATCAAGAGCACTAAGGCTCTGATACCATATTGTTGGTCCATGTGATCGATGAACAGTACAATTGATAGGATAATTTGATCAATATCAAATACACAAACCAAATAAAAACAATTGAGAAGTGAATATGATGAATCAAGACATAATTGATATTCAAATGAACAAACTCACTCAATAACAATAAGCACAATTGTATTTCAATGAAGTAACTGCTTAGAAATGATAGTTTGCAACAGAATTCCACGATTAGGGTTTTGCAAACTTACCATACAAAGTGAAATGACAATAGTAGATATAGCAGTCATAGTTTCGCTGACAGTTTCGCTACAAGCGAAACTGTCATGCCGAAACTATAGTTCGCCCGACAGAACACAAGTTCGCCGGGTAAACCAAAACAGCAAACTGTGAGCGAAACTATAGATTCGCTCACAGTTTCGCTGGACTGCCAAAACTGCTAATTACTAACAAAATACAAAATGAAACTAACAATAGTCCTATTACAATGTAAAGTAAACATCTATACTAAAGTGAGTCCAACCTAACATGATCTTCAAGGTTCATATTATACTTTTCAAAAATTACATTTTCAAATTACACAAATACTTTGAACATATAGCATCATCTTTTCAATTCAACATTATAATTTTGATTTTGATTATGATTATTTTCTGAGAACAACTCTTTTATTTATTACTCCCCCTAAACTTTTAAGTTTGAAAAACTTATAAGTTTCTTAGGAAAGATAATAAGGTCACACATCACATTGTGACATTGCCTTCACACACAAAAACATGCATAAAAGCAAAATGAAATCAGAATCAAAATCTAATATAAACAAAAGAATTAATGTCTGCAATGAGATCATATTAATGAAGATCAGCACATTAAAATAAAATAAATGTGGATAGTCATAGACAATGAATAAATCCTGATCAAGTGTGTTCCAGGTCAGTGATATCACAGCAAAGGAGACACAAGATCTAAGGACAGATAATGAGTGGTTTTGACAAATTATCAACTCACTTACTTTTTCAATTCTTGGATTGATTAGGGTAGATTTAGATATGACATGATGTAAATCATACAGAGACTAAGAGAGCTCAACCATCATCATGATATGCAAGAAAGAACACAAACTCAACTTATTACCTAAAACATATGTATCACCAGAGTTCATGTTACTTAAATTAATAGAGAATGATCATGGATAACCATTTGGTTAGCTCTGACTATTCATTTGAATAGTTTGTGCACATTGGCATCTTTTGCATCAAAGAGAGAATCCAGGTCTGTAATCACTTACAACAAACGATATCTCAGCACTTCAGGTCTATGATGACTCATAACAGAGAAGTGAGATGATGCTTTGTAACAGATCTCATGATTAAACACAGTATCAACAGGTGTGAGTGGTGTAACTTAACAAGCATTCAATCTGATAAGCCAAAACAACTCAAAAGTACTCAGATGAATACACACAAGCATTAATATTTAGTTTGATCAAAAGAATTTACTTTTTCAGCATAATAGTCCGATATTGTCTACACATCATATCTGATCATGTCTAGACTTTATTAATGAGTGAAGTATGGAACTGATCTCACTAATGTACTATCATTTCTCACATGTTGCATAACATCTTCCTTTCTAAAAGACTCTATTTTTGTAGTTTTGATTTATATTTTTGTATTTGATTTTTCTAAGGAAAACAAGAATCACACACACACAAAATATAAACAAGCAATTAACAATGAGAGGATCACTTATTATGATCTTTTGATTTAGGGAGTTCACATATGATTTATAAGACCAATTGATTCTACTAAATACTCAAACTGTCCTGGTAGGAAGGCTTTAGTAAATAGATCTGCCAATTGTTTTTCTGTTGCAATTTGAATTAATATGATTAATCCTTTTTCGGAATTATCTCTAAGAAAATGATATCGAATTTCGATATGTTTTGTTTTTTGAGTGTTGAACAGGATTAGCTGTTATCATAGCAGCTGTGTTATCAATGTAAATTGGTGTTTTAAGAAAATTGAACCCATAATCCAGTAGTTGATTTTGCAACCATAAAATTGAGAACATCCTGCTGATGCAGCAATGTACTCAGCTTCTACAGTTGAAACAGATACATTTGTTTGTTTCTTACATTGCCACGAGACTAATCGGGGACCAAGAAATTGACACCCACCCGAAGTAGATTTTCTATCTTGACAGCATCCACCATAATCACTATCTGTATATCCATATAGTTCAAAGTTACCGTCATAAGGATACCAAAGCCCTAAGGCTGGTTTACCTTTGAGATACCTGAATATCCTTTTGATAGCAATTAAGTGAGATTCTTTCGAGTCTGATTGATACCTGGCACAAACACAAACATCATACATAATGTCCGGTCTAGATGCAGTAAGATACATCAAAGAGCCAATCATTGATCTGTATAAAGTTTGGTCAATAGATTTTCCTTTTGGATCAGGTTCAATCTTGGTGTTAACATCTGTTGGGGTTCGTATGGACTGACAGTCTTGCAACATAAATTTCTTCAAGAGCTTGTCAACAAACTTCTCTTGATTGATGAAGATTCCATCTTCAGTTTGCTTGACCTGAAGTCCAAGAAAGAAGTTAATTTCTCCCATAGAACTCATTTGGAACCGAGATTTCATGATTTCTTCAAATTCATTGCACAATTTTGGACTGGTAGAACCAAATATGATGTCATCAACGTACACTTGTACACATAAAAGATCATTATTATCCTTCTTCATGAATAAAGTTGGATCAATTTTCCCTCTTGTGTATCCATGTGGGATTAAGTGTTGTGATAACATCTCATACCAAATTCTAGGGGCTTGATGAAGTCCATATAAAGCTTTACTCAGCTTATATACTCGATGTGGAAATTGTGCATCCTCAAAGCCTGGAGGTTGCTTCACAAACACATCGTCAGTGATATGACCATATAGAAATGCACCCTTTACATCCATTTGATACACCTTGAATTTCATGAATGAAGCATAAGCCAGAAAAACTCGAATGGATTCAAGTCTTGCAACTGGTGCAAATACTTTATCATAATCTATTCCTTCTTCCTGTGTGTATCCTTGTGCAACAAGTCTCGCTTTGTTCCTTATTACTACCCCACGATCATCAGTCTTATTTCTAAATAGCCATTTCGTGCCTATTGCATTTTCTCCTTCAGGTAGATCCACCAAATTCCACACTTCTTGTTTGCGAAATTGAAGTAATTCTTCTTGCATGGCTTCTATCCAACCATTGTCCTTTAATGCTTTCGTAACATTTTTAGGAACAATTTAAGAAAGAAAACAAGAGTATAAGCACACGTTTGCTTGTTCTGATTTACTCCTTGTTGTTCTCTCATTCAATGGACCAATAATCTGAGAAATTGGATGATTCTTGTGAATACGAGATGTAGGAATCTCATCACATTGAACATTAACATCCAGATTTGTTTGGTTCAAGTTGGAAAGCTCATGTATCAAAGTAGAAGAATGTGGATTGAAGTTTGGAACTTGAGTCGGTGAGTTGATGAAGTAATCAAAGTTACCAGTATCAACTACATCACCAGAGATGATGATGTTCCAGACTCAGGTATCACAAACTCATTACCATCACTAGGAATATTTTGTGATCCTTCCTGATCAATTGAAGCTGGATGACCTGAAACTGTATTATCATGATTTTGTATTGTTGAATCCTTGACGAATGATAATAATCGGTAGTCTGAGCTAGAATCATCTGGGTCATCAGAATCTGAATCCTCAATGAAAGATCCAAGATCTCCTCTTGAGTTCTTCTTACTTGTAGAATCAAGACAATTTGGTTGATTAAACAAGTTAGATTGAAGAGAGTTTGATAATGAAACTAAGTCAAATAACCATGCAGGACCATTTGAAACTAATGGAAAAGAATTTTCCATAAATTTAACGTTGAATGTTTCAAGAATTATATTTGTCCTAGAGTTGTAAACTCGATAGTCTTTTGAAACAGATGAGTATCCAACGAAAAATCCATTATCAGATTTTGCTTCAAATTTTCCTAATTGATCACTTGAATTAAGAATCATAACAGGACAACCAAATGATTTTATAAAGTTTATGTTCGATTTCCTGCCAAACATTAACTCATATGGAGTTTTCAATTTATCTTTCACGATTAAGATTCGATTCTGAATGAAACACGCAGTTGATATTGCTTCATCCCAAAAAGTGATAGGAATTTTTGCATCAGCTAACATAGAACGAGCAGCTTCAATCAGTGTTCTATTCTTCCTTTCAGCAACTCCATTTTGTTGAGGAGTTCTGGGAGCACTGAACTGATGAGCTATCCCTTTCTGTGCACATAACATTTCAATGTTAGCATTTTTGAACTCTGTTCCATTGTCACTTCTTATTATTTTTACTTTATTTTCTAATTGATTTTCAACTTTAATGATAAATTCTTTTAGTAAATCAGCCGTTTCAGATTTGGCATATAGAAAGAAAACCCATGCAAATCTTGTGTAGTCATCATGATAACTAAACAATATGATTTTCGTCCAATACTCTTGATGTTTGTTGGTCCAAAAAGGTCCATATGTAACATCTGAAGAGGTTTGGATGTTGAGTTTATAGGCTTGGACTTATAAGACGCTCTGTGTTGCTTTCCCTTCAAACATGCTGAGCAGTGATCATTTGTTGAAAACTTCTTAGATGGAAGTCCAATGACATGATTCCCTGCTACAAGCTTGTACATATTCTTGAAATTTGAATGACCGAGACGTCTATGCCAAAGCTGGCTTTCATCATTTGATGCCTTAGCAATTAGGCATGTTGTTTCAGTTGAAGGATCAACTTGAGACATATCCAACTTGTATACATCTCTATCTCTCTCAGCTGTAACAATCACCCAATCTTTGCTTATCTTGAAACCTGGCTTCAAAACATAACAGAATGAATCATCAAATAGAACAGATGATGATTTGTCACATATTTGAGATACGCTTAAAAGATTAAAGTTCAACTGTGAACAAAAGTTGACTTTATCAAAGCTTATTATCCCATTTGATACTGTTCCTTCTCCGGTTATTTTTCATCCAGCATCACCACCAAAGGCGACGTGAGTTCCATCTTTTAACTTAAAGTCTTGTAACAAGGCAGGATTGCCTGTCATGTGCCGGCTACACCCACTATCCACATACCATGTATTGAGTGGTCTTTTTGGGCGTACCTGCACAACAAGAAAATTAAGTTGAGATATCTACCCAAGCCGAGATGGTCTTGGGTTTTCCAAATTTGTCAACAATTGTAAATTGTTTGTAATGGAGATTATTCAAATCAGGTTTATTTTTTATGAACTTACCAATTTTATTTTGAAAATTATTTTGAAAATTGTTTGATTTATTTTTGAGAACATTCATATCATTTGATTGATCAACTTTTGAAATGTATTTATGACTAATATTTTTATTAGTCATACTTACAGATCTTGGTATGAAATGTTCTTGCATGTTTTGTTTTGATCTCACATAATTGTTCTTTGGAAATGATCTCAAACCTAAAGTAGGTTGATTAATGACTTTTTGAAATCCATTAGTTTGATTTCTCAAATATTGTGGATTAACAAATCCTTTGCTCATGTTTGATTTTGCAAAGTTTCTAGTAAGGGATCTATTTTTAAAGTAACAATTTGCAGTATTGTGAGTCTTTTCATCACAATAAATACAATATTTGTTAAAATTACAATCTGCTGTCGAATGATTTCTCATGTCACATATTTGACAGTACTTGTTGAAGTAGCACGTAGCAGTATTGTGATTCACAAATTTCACAGTACTTTTGTGGAGTTAAAAACAGCTTTTTGTTCACTTTTGACATTGACACAATGTTTGATTTTGGTGTCAAATAGTTAATATTTTGTCTTTCATTTTTCACAGTTTGATTTTGTGTCAAATTATTATGCATTTGTTTAACATGAACTTCCTTTTTGAATGTATTAGGAACAAATCTTTTTGCTACAGCGGAAGTCTTTGAATCTGAACTAGATTTCAGATCAGAGTGTGATTTGTTCATAATATTTGCTTTGTTGTTTTGAAGAGAATTCATATTTAACAAACCAGCTAACACAAATTTTATCGGTTTAAGTTTTGATGTTTGATTTGTTGCTTTAATCAAATTTTCTGAACTTTTGTTTTGTTCAGATGTTGCTTTTGATGATTTCTTTCTTCTTCTTTGATTCTTTAATTTAGAAGAACTTGGTTTATTTTCAGATTGAACATCGTCAGAAGAAGATTCCTTTTCTGATTGAACTTGTTTCAGATTAATGATGTTTGAATCTTCTGATGTTACTATCTGTTGTTTATCTTTGCTTTGAGCTTTCACTTCTTCTATTACATCATGAATTTGATCAGAAGTGTTTTGTTTTAGTTGTTTTGGTTCATATGATTTTAGACCATTTTTGATCTTTTCTTGATTTTTTTCAACAAACACTTGAACATTTTCTTTTTCTTCTTCTAAATTCTTGTTTTTGATCTGAAGGCTTTAAGTTTTGCTTTATTCTCAGGAGAATGATCATGAGTATTGAAGTTATTTGGTAGTGTGTTTGTAATAGATTCATGCATAGGTTCATGAGTGAAACCTAACCCTGCTTTTTGTTTATCTTTTCTTTCACTTACCAGTTTTTCTACTATCATTTTTGAACTTTTTACTTTTGCCAGATCCATTTGAGTAGCAGCATGTGCTATTTTCCTCTGTTCAAGATTCTTGGTCATCTCTTCCAATTGTTTAGAAACAATTTCTAAATCTTTTATTGTTTTGTTCCATGAAGTTTGAAGAGAGATAATATTTTGATCTGCTGTTTTATGATCAGATTTAAGTTTGCTATGCATAGATTCTTCTTGTTTTAGCTTCTCACAGATTTTGAATGAGTAATTTCTGTAGTATTCAACATATTCATAGCATGATTTAGTGCAAATTTTTCTCTTACTTCAGATGGGATTTCAGGAAATTTTGGAGCTGTGGTTTCAGATTTTGAAGTTGAAGATTCAACCTTTGGTTGATTAGACTGTGCCATTAGAGCTACTTCATCTGTATCCTCCTTAGAATCAGACTTGTCACTCCAATCATAGTCATCTTCTTCTTCATCACTTTTCACTTTTGGGTCATTGTTTTCTGACCAATCTTCTCCTTGAATTTCTGCAATAAGAGATAAACTTGATGTTAAATCATTTGTAAACTGATCCGCATATGCACTCCAATCATAACCATATTTTATGCTGACTACTAGAGCTTTCTTTGTTTCATCAGATGATTTGGTTTCATCTTTAAGCTCAGGCATAGGAAGACTTTGATAAGGCTTTTGAAAAGTCTTCTGAGCTTGTTGAAACCTTTGATTGCTTGAGCTTGATTGAGCATTTCCTCCATTATTCCTTGGAGCTTTGCATTCTCTGGAGAAGTGTCCATAACTGTTATAGTTAAAACATCTAGATTTTGACTTGTCAAATCCAACAGTCTTGTTTGAACTTGGCTTGTATTTCTTGTTGACATAAGAATGTTTTTGAGTCCTGTAGGCAATCATCACCATCTGCCAGTTTAAGTCCATCTCTTCAACATCTTCAGGATCCATCTCAAATAAATCCTGCAAAACAAAATCTAGTTGAGTTAAATGGCTACCTTGATATGCTTGAAAACTAGCCATAAATGCAGTGAATGCAGTTTTAGACTCTTCATCCTCTAATAGGATGTTAATAACATCTTTAACTTTGCTAGATTTAGCTGAGTTAGATGAAGAAGTCTCTGTTTGAACATTTGATGTTTGGGACTGAGATTTAGGAGGAGATTGAGGATGAGACTGAGTTATATAAGCAGGTGCACTGGTAAATGATGAGTCAGTAAAAAATCCTGCTCCAACAAACAGATCTCCCTCTTCTTCGGTACTTTTCTCACTCTTTTCCATGAACGCATTCTCTATAGTGGTTGCAGGAGAAGCAACAAACTGATATTGAGACATTGATGCTGCTCTATCATTGTTCCTTGAGCTTTCATCAATCTCTACTGATTCTATTTTTGCAATAAGAAGATCTGGATCCATAGGGAACTTCTCAGTATGCTTTATTAGGGTTACAGTTTGTTTCCATGATGATGGTAAAGCATTGAGTAGTCTGAGATTTAGATCTTCAAGATCAGGCTTAATACCAGCTGTTGACATCTCAGTTGTAAGTTGAACAAATCTGTTCATCATCTGATTTATTGTTTCTCCAGATAAATGTTGAAACAATTCTAATTGTCTTTTCAACTTTTGTTTCCCGAGATTTTGAATATCCTTGCCTCCTTCACAAATGATCTTTAAGGCTTTATATAGAGTATATCTAGTTTGATATGCATCAAGCCTTGTAAGAACTTCCAAAGGTAGTCCTTTACACATCAATGAATATGCTTTAATATCATTCTTAACTCTTTTTAGATCATCTCCTTGAAGATCATCTTCTGGATAAGGTTCTGGAGAATCTTTAGTATACACAAACCCTCTGTCAGGCCCATCAGTGATTATAGAAATGTATGGTCCTTTTTCTATAGATTTCCAAAGATCAGTGTCAATAGAATTAAAATGCTGTTTTAGCCTAAGAGACCAATTTTTGAAATCATCTCTATTTTTAAGTTTTGGAACTCTATTTTCAGAATCTTCTGATTTCACCATTCTTATATTTTTGTTGTTTTAGATTTTGAATTAAGAAAATAAATGCAAAAGTTTTTGAAAAAATTTTTTTTTTTAAAAAAAATTCTAAGTGTCAAGGTAATACGCCTGAACAGTGGTTATACTCCCAAACAGTTGATGCGCCTGAGTTGAGAAACGTCTAAGGGAATGCCTTAGAAAATTTTCCAAAACGCCCAAGGTTGATGCGTCCAAACAGTTACAAAACGCCTGAACAGTTGTCAAGCGCCTAAATAGTTGTCAAGCGCCTAAACAGTTTTCAAGCGCCTAAACAGTTATAAAACGCCTAAACACTTGTAATCTTTCTCAACAAAGATGATACGTCTGGGATTTTTCTCTTCAACAGTAGTCAAACGTCTGAACTAAAAACGTCCACACAGTGTTAATGCGCCAACACAGTGTTAATGCGCCTAACACTTAGACAAATTTTTCAGTCAATCTCAGCTCATGCGCCACATTCATCATATTCATATGAATGTAACAAACTCAAATCTTCTGAATTCTTCAAATGTTGATGAATTCGATTGAAACTTTCCTATTAAGTGAGTTTTATGCCGATAATCATTATTCTAACATCAATTTCATTCAATTTCAACAACAAATCACTCAATTTGGAGATTTTCAGTCCGAAAACTTCAAACCTTTTTCGAACACAAATTCAACAAATTGACTTGAATTTGATGAATTGAACTACTAATTGTGATTCAAATCATGTTTCTGATGATGAAACACAACTGAAATTCACAAATTTTCAATTGAATTGTATCTCAATCACAGATTCAGTGAGATTTTTGAGTTTTTAAAGTTCGATAAACTTCAAAAATCAATCACTAACAGCTTACCAACAGCTCTGATACCATTTGATTGAATCAAATGTACCAATTTGTGATGATTTATGAACACAATTCAATGAAATTCACACAAAGTAATCAAATCAAAACAAGATATCAACAAAATTCAAGTTTTCATTAATATCAAGCTAAGACAATTACAAAGTATGAAAGCAGGTTCGAATACAATTCTTAGTTACCTACTACCTGTAAGTTTAAGCTATTTATAATGAAAACAAAAAGTAAAGGAACTAACTAATTACAAAAATAGTCCCTATACTATTACAAAATATTAAAAGACAACTAAAGACAACATGTTAATCTTTCTTAGAGCACTAACAACCATTCAACTCAGGAATGTTATTTCAACAAAAAGAACAAGACTAAGAGCACAAAGAAGAAACAATCTGATAAAGCTGAATCAGACACTCAATCTACTGATTGTGAAAAAGATTCAAAAACTAAGAAGCAACAACAAAAACAAAAGCCAAAACCAAAGGAGAAAACATCCACTGATGTTCAATCTTTGAAGAAAAGAACAACATTTCAGCAATCAAAAACACCTCACAAAAGGGTGGATTTGACTGAAAAAGAAACAAATGCTGATGATGCTTTCTTTGATAATTTTGAAAAGGGAACTCATTTACCACATTCAAAATCAAAAGATAATGAAACTTTCAACAACCAAGATTCATTATCAAAACCAAAGCATCAAACCAACAAAAATAAGGTGAATGAAGAAGAGATTGAGAAACCAGGACCTAGTTCAACAACCTCATCTTCAACAGAATCATCCTCACCTAAAACAACTCAGAATGAATCAATTAAACTAAAATTAATACTGAAACTTCAAGACTTATTCATGAAGGAGTAACAATTATAGGCACTACTGGCAAACCCAAGATCATTAAGGCTTGGGTTGTCAATTCTAATTGATTTCTTTCTGTGTGCAGGAACTGTAGGGGTTCCAACATGTTTATCAAAGCTTCATACAACATGGTTTATATGAAAAACGCAGCGGAATAATATTTTGAAACATGTTAATAATATATATGTTAAACCCATTTAACAAGGAACCCCAACCCATGGATCTTTATACACAATACATACAAATGAAAGAACACTAGATAGTCAGGAAACTACAACCTTTGTTAGCTTCCTTCAAACCCGAAATGAAAGCTGTGGAATGTGACTTTGTGGCTGAGTTTTCAAGCTAGAAAACCTCAAGGAGTGATACCCCAAGCTTGAACAAACAACACCCTTTTGCTAGGCTTTGAACACCAAGTGTAGTTCTCTCTTTCTTGTTCAATTTTCAGCCTTGAAACTAAGTTTTCAAGCTGAAAATTCTGCTTCAAAATCGTGAACCAAGAGGGAGAGAGAGAGAGGATTCTTTGTGTGTTGTGTTTTGGTTGAGTGTATGAATGAAGAAGGAATCAAGGACCATCAAATGCATGTGCTTGGAACCATCAAATAGGAGATTCCCAAGACATAAGGGGGCGGCCGAATGGGCACCCCTTGTGCTCTCTCTAATTCAAATTTTTAATTAAAATTTACATCCACACATTCACCCTTTTGTAAAATTAAACCAATTTAATTTTATAACACATACAACTAGTCTTTTGTTATTGTTTAACTAATTTAAACAATGCACTAGAAATCCCTCATGAACAAATTACATTATATATAATGATGTTCATCTACAAAAGTAATTATTTAGAAAATCCAATTTTCTAAATTGGTGTAACTTATTATTTGTTATGATCTTATCAACAAATAATTTATCTTTCGGTGTTTGTTAGGCTTGTTATTGGGTATGACCCGACTTGGATCATATCACACTAGCCACATCAATTTTATATGTATCTTGGGCAGATCAAATCTTTCAATCTCCCACTTGCACAAGATTCATAGAAGATTGATGCAAGCAGCAAATAACGCCTAGCAACGGTTTGCTACCCCTAATGTATATGATTAAGTGCCATTCAATAACATCATCCTTTTCAAGTACCTTACTTGAATATGTTTTTAGGTGAATTAATCATCTATCCTTTTGATACAGATGTCATGTTAAGTCCAAGAGACACAGAATAGTCATTCTCTGATGATTTAACTTTAACAGGCCTTAGACATCTAACTCTCAACGAATAAGAGGAACAAATTCCATCTTGATTACATACGTCTCTCACAATCACCTCATGTCATACCTGAACTCAGCCTTATGTACTGCCTTTTCAGAACAGCAAAGGACTAAGTCAAAGTACAATACTTGGTGAATATCGAGACCCAATATGTATCTCAGGTCTGAGGATACAATGATATTCGCCTTTACTCAAAATTTCTTATGACTAATCAGAAGATTCCATGCAGAAATAATTGAGTGCGGGTCAGTCCAATATCTATATCCCATAGATATCAATGAACCTTGGTAACAACCTCTTGCTCTATATTCATACCTTATGAACATCAACCAATCCAAGTTCATTATAGTCTTACATTCATAGTTGTTCCCACAAGTATGATCGACTACGGACGTTTAGAATAACTTATTTATTCACGGATTTAAACATGCTAAAAGAAGAACAAATGAAAATAATAACCATATAAATAAGTCAAATAACATAAGTTCCAATATCCAAATACAAAATACGACATCAAACCCAGTCACTGGAATATCTAAGTCCCATGGCACAAACATGACCCTCATGCTTTGCCTTTTCAAGGAGCTTTGTGAGTGGACCCGCAACGTTTTTATCAGTGTGGACTTTGCGAATACATATCTTTCCCTTTTCAACTTCATCCCTTATGTAGTTGAATCTCCGTTCAATGTGCCGAGTCTTTTGATGAGCACGAGGTTCCTTGATTTGAGCAATCGCACCTTCGTTGTCACAAAAGATCTCTAGGGGATCCTGAATGGAAGGGACTACCCCTAGATCGGCTATGAATTTCTTCAGCCATGCAGCTTCCTGTGCTGCCATTGAAGCGGCGACGTATTCTGACTCTGTAGTGGACAACGCTACGACTTCTTGCTTTGAGCTTTTCCAAGAAATAGCTCCGCCATTTAGAATAAAGATGTACCCTGATTGAGATCGTGAATCATCTCGATCGGTTTGGAAACTCGCATCCGTGTAACCTTTTACAACGAGTTCCTCTTCACCAGACCCGTAGATCAAGAACATGTCCTTAGTCCTCCTTAGGTACTTCAGAATGTTCTTGACAGCCATCCAATGACTATCACCAGGATTTTGCTGGTATCTACTTGTCATGCTTAAAGCGCATGACACGTCCGGTCTAGTGCATATCATTGCATACATGATGGATCCTATAGCAGATGCATATGGGATTGCCTTCATTCTATTTTGCTCCTCCTTGGAGCTTGGACATTGAGTTGTACTCAATATTGTCCCTCTTTGAATAGGTACAGTACCTTTCTTAGAGTTTTCCATCTTGAACCTTTTCAAGATTTTGTCAATGTATGCACTTTGATTCAAACCAATTAGCCGTCTTGATCTATCCCTATAGATCTTTATTCCCAGAATATAGGCGGCTTCACCAAGATCCTTAATGGAAAAACAACTTCCAAGCCAGGTTTTTACACCTTCCATGGTTGGAATGTCATTTCCAAATAGTAGTATGTCATCAACATACAATACTAGGAAGGTTATTGTGCTCCCAGTAGCCTTTTTATACACACAAGCCTCATCAGCGTTTTTGATGAAGCCAAATTTCTTTACTTCATCATCAAAACGGTGATTCCAGCTTCTCGATGCTTGTTTCAATCCATAGATTGATTTCTTTAACTTGCATACTTTGTTAGGATGTTTTGGATCAACAAAACCTTCAGGCTGAACCATATAGACATCTTCCTCAAGATATCCATTTAGGAAAGCGGTTTTGACATCCATTTGCCAAATCTCATAATCATAATGAGCTGCTATGGCAAACAATATCCTTATAGACTTAAGCATTGCAACAGGTGAGAAGGTTTCATCATAATCAACCCCTTGAGTTTGAGTGAAACCCTTTGCTACAAGTCTAGCTTTGTAAGTATCCAAGTTTCCATGCATATCGGTTTTCTTCTTGAAAACCCACTTACTTCCAACTACTTTGGAATTAAGAGGTGGCTCAACAAGTTCCCAAACTTGATTGTCATACATGGATTGCATCTTAACGTTCATGGCCTCAAGCCATTTGTCACAATCCAAATTGGACACTGCATCATGATATGTGGCTGGTTCATCTGAATCCACCACATAGCATCCATCCATGAAAAATCCATATCTTTCAGGTGGATTACTAGTTCTACCACTTCTGCGAACGTTTTGTGTGTATTGATCAACCCCTTGATCATCCTCAACGTCCTCACGTTGAGTGCTAGTTTCAACCAAACGTGCATCCGGCTGTGTTTCTTGATCCTCCTCAAGATCCACTGTTCTACTGCTAATTCCTTCCATAAGGAACTTAGTTTCTAAGAACTCACCCTTTCTGGCAACAAATACCTTTTGTTCCAGTGGATCATAGAAATAATATCCCATAGAATCTCTAGGATATCCAACAAAGATACACTTGGTGGATCGGACATCTAATTTGTTTGGGGTGGGAGTCTTAACATAAGCCTCACAACCCCAGACCCTTAAGTATGATAAGGATGGAACTCTTCCATGCCATATCTCAAAAGGTGTCTTTTCCACCTTTTTGGTTGGGGCCATATTCAGAATACGAGCCGCGGAGCAAAGCGAAACCCCAAAATGATAGAGGCAATGTGCTTCTAGCCATCATAGATCGGACCATATCCAATAAGGTTCGATTCCTCCTCTCAGACACACCATTATGTTGTGGTGTTCCAGGTGGAGTGAGTTGTGAGACAATCCCACAACTCCTAAGATGATCTTGAAAAACATCACTTAGGTATTCGCCACCTCTATCGGTGCGGAGAATTTTAATTGACCTGTTGAGTTGATTTTCTACTTCATTCTTGAAGATTTTGAACATTTCAAAAGCTTCATCTTTGTGCCTTAATAAGTACACATACCCATAGCGACTATAATCGTCGGTAAAGGTAATGAAGTATCTCTCACCATTCCTAGTCATTGGCTTAAAAGGACCACATACATCCGAATGTATGATACCTAATAAATCTTTTGCCCTTTCGTTAGTTCCACTAAAGGGTGCCTTAGTCATTTTACCTTGTAAACAAGATTCACATACATCAAATGAATCACATTCATTTGTTTTTAAAAGACCATTCTTTTGAAGTATTTGTATACGTTTCTTGTTTATATGACCAAGACGACAATGCCAAAGGTAGGTATCACTCAAATCCAATTTAAGTTTTTTGGTGGTTGCTTGGTATATTGAGCTATCATATGTTGCGTTTTCATGAACCAATTCATAAATGCCATTACAAGGTATAGCTTTAAAATAAAATACATGATTTAAAGAAACATGAATATCATTGTCAACAAACTTGAAATCATAATCATATTGTCTTAAACGGGAAACAGAAATTATGTTCCTAGTCAAACTAGGAGCATATAATACATTACTTAAAATAACTTCCAAACCATTTGGAAGTTTCAAAATGTAGTCTCCTTGGGCTTCCACATGAACCTTCGCACCATTGCCCATGAAGAGACTTATTTCCCCTTTCTCATAATGCTCATTTCTTTTGAACCCCTGCAACAAATTGCAAATGTGAGTTCCACATCCGGTATCTAATACCCATGTGTTAGAAGAAATAACATTTAATTCTATATGTATCATGTATATTATACCTGAGGTTTGCCCCGCATCCCTCTTTTCTCTCAACTCTTTGAGATAGACTGGACAATTTCTCATCCAATGCCCTATCTCACCACATTTGAAGCATGGGTCATTTACAGCAACCTTTTGCTTTTTCTCCTTGGGCTTCGGAGGTTCCGCCCTAACAACCATCTTCCCCTTTCCTCCAACGTGCCCCTTTCCTTTGGCAACATTTGCCTTTGGAGGGGGTAGAGACCTCTTCCTTCTCCCACCTTCATTAATGGTGAGAACGGGTAAAACCCTTTTACCCATTCCCGCCTCAGCTGATTTGAGCATCGAATGAAGTTCATTTATGCTCTTGTCCCATCCGTTCATGTTGTAATTCATGACGAATGCCTCAAACTTTTTAGTTAGGCCATTAAGGATCAAATCCGTGGCCAACTCCTTTGAGACGGGACAGTTCAGCCTTTGAAGGCGGTCGATGTGGCTTTTCATCTTAAGAACATAAGATGAAACTGATTGGGATTCCTCCATCCGACATGCATGAAGCGCTCGAACCGTTTCGAAGCGCTCCACTCTAGCTTGTTGCTGGAACGTTTCCCGCAGCTGAGTGATCATGTCATAGGCTCCATGGAGCTCATACTCCTTTTGGAGTTCGGGTGTCATACTTGCTAACATTAAGCAAGAGACTTGGATGGAGTCTTCCGTATATCTAACCCAATCATTATAGGCCTCCACATCCTCCTCGTTAGGTTCATCGGGGATGGGATCATCAAGAATGTAGGCCCGCTTTTCTTGCTTGAGAACAATTCTCAAGTTGCGGTACCAATCCATGAAGTTGTTAGGTGTTAGACGATCCCTTTGAAGGATCGCCCTAAGAGATTGGTTGTTTTGGTTTGGTACATCGTTATTAGCGTTGGTGTGATCGGCCATCTACAAGATTTTACAAAGTTCCATTTTAGTAATCGTTGATATAATTATACATTTCATTTATTAATACCCTTTACGTCTCATAGACTATTAATAAAAAAAATATTTTTAGAATCCAACGTTATATTTAAATATTGGTTAGGTGACCTTTATCCCATTATTTAAATAAACAAGGTAGTCATAAATGACAATTGCAACCAATTGCAACTTCTAATGGTATGGGATCATTTAAACATCTTATGTTTATAATGGCATGTTTACCCCATCAACACCTTTTATAAAATACATTTTAGGTGATCCATTCAATATATTTTATAAATCAAGTCGTCCTACTTACACACACGTGTGAGTTTACCACATAAGTGGTTAGGTGACCTTTATCCCACAAACATGGCACTATCACCTCAAGTTACAAGTTCCCTCAAAGTGGTTAGGTGACCTTTATCCCACTAAGAGTTTGCAAGTAACCTAAGTGTTGTGTAAAAGGATGGTGTTTAACTTGTTTTTCAAAAGGGATTTATAATTTCACAACTCATGTTTTAGAAAAATCCATGTACTATATGATTGTATGCATTCAACATATGGTACCTATTTGGTTCTTATAAATAAAACCCATTTTATTTTGCAAACCATTAACTCCTTTTTATAGACCCATTCTATTTTGCTTTAATGATTTGAGAACCAATTTCTTGTATTAGCTTGTTCTAGGTGATGTTTGTTAATGACATCCAAATATCCAAAACAAAACAACATCATAAGCATTCAACCAAGCATAACCAAACAATCCATATATGCATAACAAAGCATACTAAGTTGAGCACACTTGTTTAGCCAAAACAAGTGTCAAAAGGTCTTGTCCTAAGGGTTAAGAACATGACACATGGTTGACAAAAGGAACTCCCACTTGAATCCACATCTTCAAGCATCCTCTTTGTCCATCTTTTCTTCAAGTCTTGATCTTGAGCATCCTTACAAAATATGTATCCTAATACATTTTTCTAGTAAAGATAAACTCCTAATCTATTTATTACAAACCATATGAATGAATAGATTACAAAACAAGACTTGAAACAAAATTAAAATATTACATGCCCAAATGAATATAACATGACAACCAATCATTCAATCCAAATGGTCTAGGCTTTGTTATGCATAATCAACAACAACATGATCAAACATACACAAGAAGATCGATTTTGGCAGCCCCTTTTGCCCATGTTTTTGGCCAACATAAACCAAGAACAAGTGGGTTAAGAACATATAAATAAACATCTAATAATCTAGAGTTTTAAAGATCCTTATATGCATAAAGAAGCATCTTTAAAACACCAAAGGGGGTCAAAATCCAGCCCCTAACTCACGGATTTTTTGGTGTCAATCACCACAAAACCGTGAACTAGGGAGGAAATAAATGTATGCATATGTATAAGTGGCTCTTGATGCCATTGTAGGGGTTCCAACATGTTTATCAAAGCTTCATACAACATGGTTTATATGAAAAACGCAGCGGAATAATATTTTGAAACATGTTAATAATATATATGTTAAACCCATTTAACAAGGAACCCCAACCCATGGATCTTTATACACAATACATACAAATGAAAGAACACTAGATAGTCAAGAAACTACAACCTTTGTTAGCTTCCTTCAAACCCGAAATGAAAGCTGTGGAATGTGACTTTGTGGCTGAGTTTTCAAGCTAGAAAACCTCAAGGAGTGATACCCCAAGCTTGAACAAACAACACCCTTTTGCTAGGCTTTGAACACCAAGTGTAGTTCTCTCTTTCTTGTTCAATTTTCAGCCTTGAAACTAAGTTTTCAAGCTGAAAATTCTGCTTCAAAATCGTGAACCAAGAGGGAGAGAGAGAGAGGATTCTTTGTGTGTTGTGTTTTGGTTGAGTGTATGAATGAAGAATGAATCGAGGACCATCAAATGCATGTGCTTGGAACCATCAAATAGGAGATTCCCAAGACATAAGGGGGCGGCCGAATGGGCACCCCTTGTGCTCTCTCTAATTCAAATTTTTAATTAAAATTTACATCCACACATTCACCCTTTTGTAAAATTAAACCAATTTAATTTTATAACACATACAACTAGTCTTTTGTTATTGTTTAACTAATTTAAACAATGCACTAGAAATCCCTCATGAACAAATTACATTATATATATAATGATGTTCATCTACAAAAGTAATTATTTAGAAAATCCAATTTTCTAAATTGGTGTAACTTATTATTTGTTATGATCTTATCAACAAATAATTTATCTTTCGGTGTTTGTTAGGCTTGTTATTGGGTATGACCCGACTTGGATCATATCACACTAGCCACATCAATTTTATATGTATCTTGGGCAGATCAAATCTTTCAGGAACAATCTTGGAGAGCTGACAACAAGTGGTATGTTGACAGTGGTTGTTCCAGACATATGACAGGAAACTGTTCACTTCTCCATGACTTCAAGCATAAAAATGCCTTATATGTGGCATTTGGTGGGGATAAGAAGGGAGGCAAAATAGTTGGTTAAGGAATGGAATAAAGGATCTGATGATACATGTTATCTATTTGTTCCCCTAAATATGAATGAAGTGTCACTGTCTGCTGATCCTTCAAGAATACACACATCAAATATCATGGAACAAGGAACAACAAATAATAACAATGATGCTGCACAAGTCCAGGAAAATGGATGCACATCCTCAGATGGAAACACTTCATCAGCAGCTCCTGACTCTGCATCCGCAGATGTGCATTCTGCATCCGGAGATATGAATAATGTCTCAACAGTTGTTCCATGCCCTCAAGAAGATACAACAAACATTGGAGATGATTCAGCAAGCCCACATATACCATCCGTAGATGTTCCTGTAACTCCTACGAAAGCTCAAAATACATCCGGAGAAGTTCCTGGGGAAGATATTAATGATGCACCTGATGTTCAAACTCAGGAAGATCAACCCAATGATGAACAGGAGGAACACTTCGATTACTTCCTAAATTCATCAGTTGTATTGGATCCATCTGCATTAATAAATATGACTAACTTGGAATTATCTATTCCAGTTGAATCTATTCCAACAACAAGAATTCATAAGACTCATCCAATAAACAACATATTGGTGATCTTAATAAAAGAACAACAAGAAGCCAAGGTGGAGCTACAAACATCTGTCTTTTAACTTGTTTTCTTTCACAAGTGGTTTCTCCAAACATCACAGCTGCTCTAAAGGATAATAGCTAGATTGAAGCTATACAAGAATAGCTTTAACAATTCAGAAAGTAGAAAGTCTAGAATCTAGTTGATTTACCTGAAGGCCAACATCCAATTGGAACAATATGGCTCTTCAAAAATAAACTAGATGACAGAGGTATAATTGTGAGGAACAAAGTAAGGTTGATTGCACAAGGTTACACACAAGAAGAAGGGATAGACTATGATGAATTTTTTGCACTAGTTGCAAGAATTGAAGCCATAAGAGTATTCCTAGAATATGCATCGTATAAGAAGTTCACTGTCTATCAAATAGATGTCAAATGTGCTTTCTTATATGGGAAAATTGGTGAAGAAGTATATGTAGCACAACCTCCTAGATTTGAAGATCCTCATTACCCACACAGGGTATACAAGCTTGACAAAGCTTTGTATGGTCTTCATCAAGCACCAAGAAAGTGGTATGAAACATTATCATCTTTCTTGCTCAAGCATGGATACAAAAGGGGAACCATTGATCAGACTCTCTTTCTTAAACAAGAACATCAAGATCTCTTAGTTGTTCAAATTTATGTTGATGACATTATATTTGGCTCAACTAACAAGAGATTATGTGTAAGCTTTGAAGAGTTGATGAAATCTGAGTTTCAAATGAGTATAATGGAAGAATTAACTTTCTTCCTTGGTCTACAAGTTCATGAGAAGACAGATGGCATTTTCATCAATCAAGAGAAGTACATACATCAAATATTGAAGAAGTACAACCTTGCTGATACATCTTCATGCAAAACACCAGCCTCAACAATTGATAAGATTGTACCTGATCCTACAGGAAAAACTGTTGATCAAAGATTATATAGATCAATGATAGGATCACTTATGTATTTAACTGCTAGTAGACCTAACATTATGTTTGTTGTGTGTGTTTGTGCTAGGTACCAATCAGATCCAAAAGAGTCTCATCTGAATGCTATTAAAAGGATTTTCAGATATCTGAAATGAAAACCTGCCCTTGGACTTTGGTATCCAAAGGATGGTGACTTTACTCTTTACTCATATTCAGATAGTAACTTTGGAGGATGTAACAACAACAGAAAATCCACAACTGGTCGATGTCAATTCATAGGACTAAGACTAGTTTCATGGCAGTGCAAGAAGCAAACAAGTGTATCTGTATCCACACTGAGGCTAAGTACATAGCTGCTTCAGTTGGTTGCTCTCAAGTGCTTTGGTTGCAAAACCAATTACTTGATTATGGTTACAATTTCCTTTGTCAGGATCAACGATCACAAGTTTGAAGTATTAGAGAGTAATGCAGCGGAATGAAGAGAAGAATTAGTCAAATTATAGCAAGAGTTTGTTACTTGTAAACAAATGCGAGAGAATATTTTTCTGTGATTAGGAATGTTTCAATAATACCCAATATTATTGCTAAATCATTCGCAGTTACAATAAGGTTGGCACTCCTTATATAGAGTGCAATCACTGCTGTAATCACGGGATGGTGATTACTAGCAGATTTAGTACAAAAATAACTAATAATTAATAAACTACTGAAATGTTCACAACTTCTGAGAACATGTCAGAGTGCTAAGTATAAAACATAAAACTACTGAAAGGAAACTACTGATACTACAACGACTAAAGAACAAACTCTTCAGTCGTTTTACAAAACTACTGAAAAGAGAAAATATAAAACTACTAAAAGCAAACCGTCACAACTACTGAAGAAGTCCTCTTCAGCTGTTGTGACAACATCTGATACTTTGTCTTCAGCACTTGTCTTCAGACTTTGTCTTCAGCACTTGTCTTCAGACTTTGTCTTCAGCACTTGTGTCTTCAGACTTTGTAATCAGTTGTTGTCTTCAGCTGTTGTGGACTTCAGTAGTTGTTGTGACGTCTGTGGGACTTAAAGGTTTTTCTGATCCGGCTCATTGGTTCTTTTGGTCCAACAAACTCCCCCTGAACCAATGCAGCCAAAACCTTTAACTTTATTGAGGTCCCACTTATTGTTGGCAAAATGGTTGGTCTTTTTCCTTCTTGATCAGTTGAGAAGATGACCCATATAAGCACCGGCCTGGAAGTAAGTCTCTGATGATTTGGTTGGCAAAGTATGGATGGGAGCTCTGTATTGGGGAATTGGACACTGAGCTGTTCCCCAATCCATGAAACTCACTTCCCATGTATAAGCCTGTAGGATTCTCTGGTGTATGCTCTGAGAAACATGATTTGTTCTTCCATAGTAAGATTCTCTGGTTCACCATCGAACAATCCTTCACGCCCATACAGCTCTGAGATGTATTTGGCCTGTTTGCCATTTTTGAGCTCAACTCTTGTGATCTGTCTGTAGGCAAACTCATCTGGGTGATTACCTTCAAGTAACAGACTGAGCTCATTTTGTTTGAAGTTCTCAAGCTTCTTGTAGACTAACCCCTTCTTGATTACTCTGTTTTCTAACATCTTTTGGGGAGGCTGTTTAGTCTCATAAGCCTTCTTGAAGTCTTCTACAATCTCCCAGGGTGATACTACAAGGACCACTGTGATCTCTTCATCTACGATCCTTTTTATCTGGCCCTTGTATCTTGCAGGAATGTCCTTCTTCACAATTCTGTGAGCCACCCTAGGATCAGGCCATATCCTCACCTTTTCCTTTTGATATTGAAATGTGTTGGCAAGGGTGTACAGTCTCAGAGCTTCTTTCTTCATACTTATTATTGATGAAGAAGCAGCATAAGTTTTGTCTATACTCTTCAGCATCTCCTCATCATGAAGCCTTTGCAGTTGCTCTTCTTCGATCTTTACTCTCACAGTTTCCATCTGTGAGGTGGGAGTGATGGGCATAGATTTGGCTTTAGGCAAAGTTAGGACTGCAGAAAGAGGCAACCTATCTTCTTCCTCATCATCCTCTTCATCTTCTTCTTCTAGCCTCAACATCCTTCTCTTCTTCTTCTTGGATGCATCATCGGCTGTTGGTTTTGAGGGTAAAGGAGTTGGTTTAATGGGTTGTGGTAGTGGTGATTTTGAAGTGGTAGGTTTTGCAGGTTGTTCTAGCATTCTTGTAATGAGTGAGGCTTTGGAGTATTTTGCTAGTTCGTTTCTGTTTCCAGCACCTGCTTCATTTAGTGCTTCAATCACTAATCCCTTTGTGTATGCTTCAGACGTACAGATCTTGGTGGTTATTGCCAAGATACTGTCCCTGGTCCATGACTTAATCTCTATCAATGATCTTCCAAGATATTTTGCAATGAATCTGATCATGATCTCCAGTCTTTCTCTTTCTAACACATCATAACTTGCCCATCTTGAGTTAATTTCTTCAACTTCAAGTCTTCTAATCTCTGAGTCAAGCTGTGCAGTATCGAACCCTTGTCTGTATAGTTGATCAATGATGGAGTCCATAGATTTACTATGTGTAGCATCCGCCATTTTGACCATCTCATCAAGTTGGAGTTCTTTTCTTTTCTTTCAATCTTCCTCTTCTTATATGTGATGTGAAAGTCTTTGTGACTTTCACTCACTTGATCAGTGTCAGCTCCCTTCACATACTCTTCCTCCTTCTCAGTCTCTTTCACAACCTCTTCTTCCTCCTGTTCTATCTCTATCAATATGCTCTTCCCTTTCACTAACTGACTCTCCCCCTTTTTGGTTGCATTGGTTGCAAGGGTTTGAGTAGTAGAAAGCCTTGTGCTCACAATCTCCTCCACCAGTGGCTGTATGATTGAGGGAAGTCTGTCATCCAAGGTTTTGATCACAATATCGGTGATCATTGGGGTGATGAGAGGTGGATTTATGAAAGATAGCAGCTGTTTGCTCAGAGGGGTTCTGTCCCTGAGAAGCAGTGCCAGAAGTAGAGGCTGGTGGATTGAATGTTTTTAGTGGCTGAGTGTTTAGGAGACCTTCAGGTGAAGGTGCCATCTGTGGGTTATGGTGGTATCAGATGGACTTGCTTCTTGAGAGAATTGGTCAAGTAGTCTTTGTAGTCTACTGACTTCTTCCTCAAGAATTGTGTTCTGGGCTAGAACATCATAAAAGAAGCCCAGGTCATCATCAGCAGATGCTGAATCACCTGACCTCCTGCTAGTAGCAAGATGTACATGCCCTGGGTGTAGACCAGATGTAGCATGTGCCCCTTTTTCTTGGAACTGGGGACTTCCAGCCTCAGGACGATGTCCTTCATCAGCTGTTGCCTCTGATGAGGTCTTAGCCATGTTACCAGCCTCAGTCTGATCATGTGCTGATGCAGAAGAGGTGGCAGCCTCACCAGATATTCTTGTCTCCGTATCTACACTAGGAGACTGAACATTTAAACCCCTGTGCTGTGGGTTGTCAGAAGCATGTTGATCCTCTACCTCAATATCTGTGGTTTTCCCTTTAGGTGGTTGTTGGGGAGGAGGAGAGGCATGCAGCTGAGTCAGCATATTTGCAATTATAAGTGTTGGACTTTGGGGGGCATTTTCATGAGGAGATAGGGTATTATGCACCTGGGGAGAATGGTGTGTTTCAATGGCAATCTCCTCAAATGAGGAAGATTCCAGATTTGTGGGTACCCCTTCTTTGGTTGCTTCAGGTTCCTTTTGAGAGGAATCCTGAGCGGCTGTGGCTGGGTGAGTCTCTGATACTACTGGGGGGTTTACACCAGTAAGTATATCCTGTCTTGGTGGTACAGGAGCATCTTCAGGGGACTCATCTTCCTGAATAGCTGTTTTGGTTCGTTTTGTTTTTGGTTTGGTGGGGACTTTGGATTTTGTGGTGGTGGCTGTGGGTTCCAGCTGCGTGGGTTTGCGCAGCTTGGCAGCCATTTTGAGTGATTGGTCAGAGTTGTGCCGGGAGTATACTTCAGGCAATACAGCCATAGCAGGGACTCCCAGGCCAACAAGTCCCTCAGCTTGAAGCTGGTTTTCAATTATGGCCATTATAAACCGAGGATATAATATCCAACGGTTAGAAAGTTGTTTTTGGGCCATATCCTTGAGCTCTAAGAATAGTATTTCAGAAAAATTTAAAGGTTGTTGCTCAAGGATAGAGTACAATACCTGTTGCCACCTTGTGGACATTTGATCCCATGATGAAGTCTTGGGAGCCAGGCAGACATTGACCATATGAAAGATAAGCCGTTCAGCATCCTGGAAATGTTTCTTCAATATGGTTGAGGCACCAGGTTGCCTTCGTATCCATGGTGGGCAAATGATAGATCAGTGGTGCCCTTTGGATAGCTAGTCGGGTAAGTGACATCATCCAGATTGAGGGTTTGGCGAAGAATCTCTGGATTGATGACCACCTTTTGGCTATGGACAAACGAATGAAGTGACTCTGTGTCATTCTCCTCAGAGACAAGAGTGACGTTTGTCCAGAATTGGCTAAGGGATTCGGCATATATGGTGGGGTTTATCAGAAAGGCTGTTTGGTAAGGTGACTGGACCATTAAATCAATGGCGTTGTGAAACTTGGTCCAGAATGGTGATTTAGTAAGGTGAGCGACACAGTTGTGTCGTGGTTTTAGTTGCATGGTCGCCATGGATGAAGAGAGGGTACAGAGTTTTTGAACGTTAGGTTTGAGAGGAAAGGTGAGAAAACTCTGGTGAGATAAGGGATTTATAGGGTAGGGTTAAGAACCGACTGAAGGTTTTGGTGTTGGTCATCATTTAGTGAAACTAGTGATGACGTGGCATTAACTTTCAGAGGTTTGAATGACTGACCGTATTGGTGTGATCATCAGTTGTTATAAAACACTGAAGACTTGGGTTTAACCGTCAGACATTGAAACAGCTGAAGTCTTTGATTTAGTCTTCAGTAGTTATAAAACTACTGAGGACAATTCCGACTTCAGGTGGTGAAACAACTGAGGACATGGTGTTTGTCATCAGTAGTTATGAAACTACTGAAGACAGTGGTTTTATCATCGGTTGTTGTAAACAGCTGAAGACTTAGTGGTAGTCTTCAGTAGTTGTAAACAACTGAAGAGAAATTACTCATCAGCTGTTGTCGTCAATTCATAGCTTTTCAGCTGTTTCAGTCTGACCTCCACATTTAAATCCGAGTTTGATGTTTCATTGGTCATCAGTACTTATCTGCATTTCTGACATTAGCAGTTGTAGTTACATCAGCTGTTGTGATTTCATCAGCTGTTATAACTACATCAGCTGTTTTAACAAATAAAGTACTTATATATGACATGGTTACCAATGATCATCAGTATTTACTACTGAGATTATCGGTAGTTGTCACTTATTCTAGCTGCAGCATACCAAGCCTTAACACCAGGTTGTGGAAGGTTGAACTATCCAAAGGCTTAGTAAAAATGTCTGCAAGCTCATCAGCACTAGGAACAAATTTTGGATCAATCAGACCTTTTTCAAAACAATCTCTAATAAAATGATGTCTGATTTCAATATGTTTAGTCCTAGAGTGCTGGATAGGATTCTTGACAATACAAAGAGCTGAAGAGCTGTCCATTAACAATGGAGTCTTAGTCTCAGTATGCCATAATCCAATAATTGGTTTTGAAGCCATAATACCTGAGATGTACAACTTGCAGCAGCAATGTACTCGGCTTCAGCAGTTGATGTAGCAACTGAGGTTTGTTTCTTACTTTGCCAAGAAATCAAACAGTTGCCTAGGAATTGGCATCCACCAGAAGTTGATTTCCTGGTCAACTTACACCCTACATAGTCACTGTCAGAAAAAGCAACTAATTTACCAGAATGTCTAGTAGAATACCATAAACCTAGAGATGGAGTGCCTTGCAAATATCTAAAGATCCTCTTGACTGCAATCAGATGAGACTCCTTAGGTGCAGCCTGAAATCTAGCACAAACACATGTAGCAAACATAATATCTGGTCTAGAAGCTGTTTAGTACATCAAGGACCCAATCATACATCTGTAAAGTGTTTCATCAACCACTTTACCTTTCTGATCTGTATCCAGTTGTGTGGTGTTGCACATGGGAGTAGAACAAGGTTTACAATTTTGTAAATCAAATTTTTCCAAAAGATTTTTTGTATATTTGGACTGATGAATGAAAATTCCATCAGCCTTTTGTTTGATTTGCAAACCCAGAAAGAATTGTAATTCCCCCATTGCACTCATTTCAAACTTTTGTTGCATCAGCTTTGTAAAGCCATCACACAACTGTGGATCAGAAGATGCAAAAATAATATCATCTACATAAATTTGAACAAGTAAATTATGCTGCCCTGCTTTCTTAATGAATAAAGTTTTATCTATGGTGCCTCTAGTAAAATTATTTTCAAGAAGAAAGTTTGATAATGTCTCATACCAGGCTCTAGGAGCTTGTTTCAACCCATAAAGAGCCTTATCAAGCTTATACACCCAATTAGGATGTTTGTTGTCTCAAAACCTGGTGGTTGACATACATAAACCTCTTCTTTAATTTTCCCATACAGAAAAGCACTTTTGACATCCATTTGAAAAACTTTAAGATTTTGATAAGCAGCATAAGCTAAAAACAATCGAATTGCTTCCAGTCTGGCTACAGGAGCAAAGGTTTCATCATAATCAATACCTTCTTCTTGTGCAAACCCCTGAACAACCAGTCTGGCCTTGTTCTTAACAATAAGCCCATTTTCATCAGTCTTATTCCTAAACACCCATTTAGTGCCTATTGCACACTTACCTGGAGGTAGAGGAACCAGTTCCCACACTTGTTGTTTCTTGAACTGAAGAAGCTCAAGCTGCATGGCATCAACCCATCCATTGTCCTTTAAAGCAATGTGATAATTCTTTGGCTCTTGCTGACTAATGAAGAGAGCATAGAAGCAGAAATTTGACAATTGACTTCTTGTTGATACCCCAGCAGTGATATCACCAATGATTTGAGACATAGGGTGATTCTTCAGATCTTGGTACACAATGAGATCAGTGCAAGTGTTTGTAGCAGGCTCAGCAGCAACAGATGGTGATGGTGAAGTATTTCCTTGAAACCAATCAGTAGATGGTAGTTCAAAGGAAGTTGAAGTTGTAGAGATCTCATCAGCATTTGTTGTGGATTGAGCTGCTGGAGCTACAGGAACATCAGGTCTAGCTGAATCAGGCAGTTGATCAGTAAAGCTGAAGAGGTGAGTACTACTATCATCATCATCAGCACCAGCAGTACCACCAGGTGGAGAACTGTTGACAGGAGCAACACAGGAGTTTGATGAGGAGCATATTGTAGTATGTCCAAATCAAATATCTCCACAGGGTTTTGTGGAATCTTGTCCTTTGGAGATTCATTAAACTTAACATGTAGAGTCTCTTCAACCATCTTTGTTCTACAGTTGAAGACTCTGTATGCTTTGCAAGTTGATGAATAACCAACAAAATATCCTGCATCCACCTTAGAATCAAATTTTTGGAGTTGATCCCTTGTGTTGAGAATGAAGCAAGGACATCCAAAAGCTCTAAAGAATGAAATTAGAGGGGCCAAATGATGAAGAACTTCATATGGAGTTTTCATCAACCTCTTATTCACTAGAGCTCTATTTTGTACATAACAAGCCGTATTGATAGCTTCAGCCCAAAAAGTCATTGGCAATCCAGAGTCAGCCAACATGGACCTTGCAGCTTCAATAAGGGTCCTGTTCTTTCTCTCCACTACTCCATTTTGTTCAGGAGTTCTTGGAATGCTAAAATGCCTCTTGATTCCCTTTGAGAGGTAGAACTCATCAAGTGTATTGTTTCTAAATTCTGTTCCATTATCACTTCTAATACACTTGACTGAGAGGGAATACTGCTTCTCAACATACAACACAAAGTTGATAATCTTCTGAGGTGCTTCATCCTTTGAATGCAAGAAGAAAGTCCAAACAAATCTGGAGTAATCATCCACAATTACTAGACAGTATTTCTTCTTAGCCATACTCATCACTCTCACAGGACCAAAGAGATCCATGTGAAGAAGCTGTAAGCAGGCTGTGGACTTAGGTTCTTCTATGGAGGGAAATGAAACTTTGTGCTGTTTTCCTTTTAGACAAGCAGTGCAGTCATCTTCACATTTAAACTCCTTCATAGGCAATCCCCTACTAAACCATGGTTGATCAGCTGATTTATGTTTTTGAGATTAACATGACCCAGCCTTCTATGCCATAGTGTAGATTCTTGAGGGGAAGCCTTGGAAAATAGGCAAGGATGGCCTTTGAGATCTATTTTCTTAGAAAGATCTAAGGCATACACTCTTCCTGTCCTGTTGGCCTTAAGGAGAGTGTGTTTATCCAACACCTTGTCAATCAAACTCAGAACTTTGGATGACAGAATCCGGCAGTTCTGACTTGTGAAAAGAGCAACATGGCCTTTGTCACACATTTGACTGACACTCAAGAGGTTGTACTTGAGATTTTCCACATGGTTAACATCATCAAACTTTATTTCCCCATTGGAAACAAAGCCTTTGCCGATGATGTAACCCTTTGCATCATTGCCAAAAGATACAAATCCCTTCCTTCCTTGAGAGTAGTCATTAAGAAGTGATCTGTTTCCTGTCATATGCATGGATCCTCCACTGTCTACATACCAGATGCCTCTGTGGCATGTTGAAGAACCCTGCAGAACAAAGCAAATTAGTTAGATTTTGAGACCCAAACCTTTTTGGTTTTGGGCCTATTCACATCAACAGATGGTGGACTAACAAGTTTGCTAGAAATAACGCTTGAGAGGAAGAAGATGGTGGAGAAGAAGAATCCTTTGGCTTGGACCTCCTTTTCTGTGGATTCAACATAGGAACATCTAATTGGTTGACTCTTCCCAATAGATGTTGAACCATCATAACCAGCTGTGTCTGATTTTGTGATAAAGCTTTCAGCTCTTCAGACACATTAGCACTGGAGTTTGATAAGTTCTTATGTTGCACTTTCTTCTTTTGAGTAACCTCAGCTGTTACCTGTTTAACCCCTTCCTTTTTGGATTTTTTTTGGACTTAAGGATTACAGGATTTGATGTTGCTGGTACAAATGTGGCTTTAAACTCATTTTTCATTTTAACCATTTTCTCTTTAATTTCATTTTTATGTTTGAGTTTGGATCCTCTTTTGTACCAACAATCATCAGTGAGATGACTAAACAGACCACATACTTCACATGGTTTCTTTTTCATCTTATGTTGATCATCAACTAAAGAGAATGAAACTACTGAAGACTTGCTCTTCAGTACTTTGGAAGCACTATTTGCTTTCTTGACTTCCTCTTTAGTAGTCTTCAAACTCTTTCTACTGAAAGTTTTCTTCTTTTCAGTGCTGTCAGTAGTTGGAGCTTGAACTTCAGGAGTTAAATCTTGCTCTCCAGTCCTTTCAGGACTTTCAGACATAACTCCTGAGTTGACCAACTCTTTGATCATGTGAGTGTCAGCAATTGAACCATCAACATTAGCTGATAAGTTCTGAGAGGGCTTAGTGCTGACTTCAACTTTTGATGATGCTTTATCAAAAAGTGAATCACATGATGAGGTGGATTGGTTATTGCTTTCTCCATCAGATTTCACCTCTACTCTTGGAGCAAAATCTGTAGGAGGAGCAGTGTGATTATACCCAATGCCAAACTTCACATTGGAAGCTGATTGCTTACTAAGAAGCATCTCAAAACCTTTGCATGATTGTACCCATCGATCACACTCTACTTGGGTGACTGCAAGGGTTTCTTTAAGACTTTTCTGGTCTTCCAGAATAACCTTTAGCTTAGCCTTTTCATCATTTAATTGGCATTTAAGCTTATAAATCTCATCATTTTTACTATTAAGAGCAGACTCATACTCAGCTTGTCTTTTGGAAATTGTTTTCTCAAACTCAAGTTTTTCATTTATTAATGCTACATTTGCCTCTCTAATAGAGACAAAGGCAGCAATGCAAGATTCAGAACATAACTTGGCTTTGGCCTCTGAAGATACCTGAGTTACCTGTGAAGATGATGCAGTTGAGCAGGAACCCTCAGTTGATTCCAGAGCCATAAGTGCCAGATTTCCAAAAGGACTATCACCACCATGTTGATCAGCACTTGTGAACAGTTGTTCATGACCAGACATGTCATCTGGCAAGCTGCTCCAATCAACAACTTCTGGGGTGAAGAAGCTATGTTGTTGAGGTTGAGGGGGTTGATGAGATGGTTGAGGTTCTGGGAGTGCATGAGGTTGTGGTACCATAGGAGCTTGAACTTGACTGGTTTGTGGCATGTAATAACACGGGTAAGGGTAAGGCATTTGACCCTGAGGAACAAAATATGCAGGAGATTGTAGTTGAGACTGATGGCTAGAATTGACAGGATGTTGCCCTTTGTTTTGTTGACTATTGCTAGGAAAAGTCACAAAAGGTGCAGATGAATTAGATCCAGATGATCTACATTCTCTAGAAAAGTGTCCAAGCCTTTGGCATCTGTGACACCTCAACTTACTCTTGTCAAAACCAACTTTGGTTTTGTCAGAGAGTCCTGGGAACTTTCTTCCAGTTCTTTTGTAGAACTTCTGAGATCTGATATTTATCAAGGCCATTTGGCTCAAAATATCCATCTCTTCTAAGTCATCATCAGCAATCCCCTTGAGATCATCCATGATGAAGCATAGATTGTCATTATTACACCCAGAAAATTGACTATCAACACTCACAAATGCTGAATCAGAAATGTTTGAAGAGAAATCAATATGCTCATCATACTGGCATTCAGATGGAGCATATTCTGACTCATGACTAACCAGAGCAGTGTTGCCTGGTACAAAGTCCTCAGTGAGCTTACCAGATGAAGACAGTTTTCTCTTTTGTTCTATCTCTCTCTCAAATGTGAGCAATTTCCCATGAAGTTGGGTGAGAGATAGTTTGTCCAAATTTGCACTGGAGCGTAGGACAATGGTATATGTATCCCATCTCTCAGGCAGTGATCTGAGAAATCTGTTATTCATCTGAATATTAGTATACTCATGTTTGACCATTTTCAATTCAGAGATCAAACAAGAGAACCGCTCAAACTGTTGAGTCAGTGTCTCACCCTTCCTATGAGAGAATGTCTCATATTGTTGGGCAAGGATCTCTCTATTATTTGCCAAGACCTCATCTGTTCCTCCAAATTGTTCTTTCAAGGCATTCCAGAGGTCATGGGCAGATTCATAATGCATTAACCCAGAATAAATTTCATTGGGTAGTGCCATGGCTAGAATTCCATGAGCTTTTGCATCTATCTCAAACAATTTCTTATCCTCATCTGAGTATTGATCCTTCCTCTTCGGAACCATTTGATTGGTTTCCGGGTTATTCACCATAGGCTTGTGTGGACCATGTACCACTGATGTCCAACAACCTGAGCTGTTAACAGACAGGTGATGGAGCATACGACGTTGCCATATGTTATATTCATTCCTAACCAGCATTGGAGGCTTGGTTGAGGAACCAGTATTGTGAGGATCATTGGAAGGAGTAGTCATTTTGGATCCAAAAACAATTTTATTCAAGCAAAAATTTAGACACATCACAACAAACTCAATGAAAACCAAGAATAAGTCTCAGGATGAATGATTAAAAGCACAGAAAATTCAATCTCTATAACAGTTTCTTGCAAAAATGCTAATTCACTCAAACTTGGATCTTGAAGAGCAGTTTCAATGATCAATTATTAGATCGATCAATGATTAACCGGCTCTGATACCATTTGTCAGGATCAACGATCACAAGTTTGAAGTATTAGAGAGTAATGCAGCGGAATGAAGAGAAGAATTAGTCAAATTATAGCAAGAGTTTGTTACTTGTAAACAAATGCGAGAGAATATTTTTCTGTGATTAGGAATGTTTCAATAATACCCAATATTATTGCTAAATCATTCGCAGTTACAATAAGGTTGGCACTCCTTATATAGAGTGCAATCACTGCTGTAATCACGGGATGGTGATTACTAGCAGATTTAGTACAAAAATAACTAATACTTAATAAACTACTGAAATGTTCACAATTTCTGAGAACATGTCAGAGTGCTAAGTATAAAACATAAAACTACTGAAAGGAAACTACTGATACTACAACGACTGAAGAACAAACTCTTCAGTCGTTTTACAAAACTACTGAAAAGAGAAAATATAAAACTACTGAAAGCAAACCGTCACAACTACTGAAGAAGTCCTCTTCAGCTGTTGTGACAACATCTGATACTTTGTCTTCAGCACTTGTCTTCAGACTTTGTCTTCAGCACTTGTCTTCAGACTTTGTCTTCAGCACTTGTGTCTTCAGACTTTGTAATCAGTTGTTGTCTTCAGCTGTTGTGGACTTCAGTAGTTGTTGTGACGTCTGTGGGACTTAAAGGTTTTTCTGATCCGGCTCATTGGTTCTTTTGGTCCAACATCCTTCAAACTCCAATTTACATTGACAATTCAACTGCTATGTTTATAACTGCTAATCCTATTCAACATAGTAAAACAAAACATATTGAAATAAGATACCATTTTCTGAGAGATTGCTCAAAAAAAGGTTTGATCAAGTTAGTCAAAGTGGATACAACAAATCAGCTTGCTGATTTATTCACTAAAACCTTTGATTCAGTTAGATTTAATTTTCTAATTGAGGCCTCTGGGTATGATTAACTTAGATTAATCATTATAAATAAAGAAAAGCTTGTGTCTGTCCTTGTATATAGTAATAAATAAAAAAAATTATCCTTCGGAAGAAACTTATGTCTTAGAACAATTTTCTTCCAAAAGCAATTTACCTTTGGAAGAAACTTCTGAAACATCTTCCAAAGCTTAGAATAAAAAAGATTGTCTTTCTTTATGTGTCTTTTAATTCAGCATGACATATGCCTGGGAAATGATAGTACACTACGCCTTTGCTTCTTCTTGAATTCTTAAATATCATTAAAATCTGATCAAGTTTCTTGATATCTGAGTAGGTTCATCTTCTACACTAAGAGCATGCCAAACATAATACAAAGTGACTGTTTGTGGGAAACTTCATTTTAAGGAAACAACAAGTGAGTCTTATTCTGATGTGACCAAATCACTCATCTAAGCACACTATGTACCAACACTTTATAATATCTATCTTTGCAAATCATATTCCCTCTATTTTGTGTAAACAAAGCCCTGGGTGTATGATCACCATGGTATACATTTGTAACCAACTGGTGAAAAAATCATGATCCTTATCATCCCTCTGTTTTGTGTAAACAAAGACCTGGGTTAAAGGCACCTCTGTTTTATGGAAGTAAAGACCTGGTGACCTGGCTTTTACATCTTAGCTCTCAAAAGAATCCTCTATGATTAACTGTGTATTAAACATAGAGCTTTTACATCAATGCATTTATGAGATGTCAAATGCATCTCAAGATAGAACTTATAACTTAAAGTACATACTCTTTTATGTACTTTAAGGGAATTAAATGTGAAGCCCATAACAGTTACCTCTAAGGGAATTAAATGTGAAGCCCATAACAATTACCTCCTAATAAACATGATAACATGATAAACAGCATGCCTAGTTGACACAATACTCTTGTATGGATTTAAAGGGACAAACATACTTGCAATCAGAACTAAAATCAGGTATCAATTCATCAAACAAATTAATCAGGAAGATGCTTAGTGTTATAGTATGATCCCATTCTATGTGTATATATGCTTGGACATAGTACTCATTTCAATTTTGTTTATTTTAACTTCTTTCTGTTTGGCATGTTTGGACAGACATGTGTCTTTCATGATATTCTTCTTATAAATTTATGATAAATGCTTACATTAATAATTGATCAAAAATTTAGGGGGAGTAGAATCATGAAAACAATTTAACAACAAAGTTATCAAATGAATTGTCAATATAAAGGAAATGGAACCTGAGCACTAACTTGGCTTTTGAAAGGAGTTAACATTGAAGAAGTATCAGAACTAAGAATCACTAAAGAAGATGAGCTTCAAATAGTTCACAATCAAAGTATTATGGAAACTCTAACAACTGAAGAAAACATCTTGGGACTAAGTTTTGAGACACTTCAAATGATATGCAGAATGGAGATCAAGTACAAATACGATGATCGAAAGGATGCAGTATCTTATTTCAACAAGAAGATGGTGTCAAGATTGAAGGAGCTTTCAGTTTTGAAGAACTGATTAGAAGTGTCTAAGCCTAAGGGGGAGTATTGTTAGATCTAGAAACAATAGATCTAGATCATTTTGTATAGGCTTAGAACTTTAATCAATACTTGTAATGAATGATTATATTTCTTTATTTTGATGTATGCATTATGTATATAGGTTAACCCATATGTGTGTTGATTTGTTATGATTACAGGTACAAACATAATACTTGGTCAATTACAGAAATTGACTAAGTGTAAAAAACATCTACGGATGAACATTTTGTTCTTCCGTAGATATGTTTCTTACAAGTAACATACATCCGAAGATCCTCTGCGGATGAACAATCAGCTCTAGAGTTCAAGTGAAGTCAATCAAAGAGTTCAAGTGAAGACTCCTGCGGATGAGCAAATACCTTCGGAAGAACAAATTACCTTCGGAAGACCTGTTAAGCTGCGGAGTTCAAACACTTGCATTTGAATAATACAAGTGTTACAAGTCAACAAGACAGTTGTGCAAATCCCAAGAGATCCGGTGTTTCCTTAACTGAAACACATGTGCCTATAAATATGGATCCTAGGTTTAACATCAGGAGACGAACACGAACACACGAGCAACCAAACGGCAACCCCAAACATCACATCAATTCACACAAACATAAACCATAGCAGCCATGACATCAACATCAACACATTAAAAGCATTTATTATTTATGTCATTCATTATTTATTCATCTGTAATCATTAATCAATTTTAATGAAATATGTTTGAATTAAATCATGTTTGCTTATTAATTGTGTTCATATCATTGTGTTCATCATAATCATTATTAATTATATTTGATATTTATTTATTAAACAATTAAACAAGGTTAATGTTGATTCCGCAAACATTAACTTGATTCCCTGTTAACACCTATAATTCCTGATTATGATCCTTGGATTCACAGATTCGTTTCCCCTTTCTTATAATTACGTATAATAATAATATAGGGATCGAACTTGCTTTGCGCCACCCTATCTTGGTGCCAAAAAAAGGAGTCCCTAACTGCAGGACCGTTTAAGGGCTTTAACACAATTACAACACAACAACACAATGAGGAGATTAACTAAACTCTAATCAAACAGTGAACTGGGTAACCAAAAGTGATGCAAAGAACACAAGTAAAGTAAGAGACAGAACAAGAGAGTATGGGTTTCAAGGAGGCAATATATTGCTTTCTCAAGTTCTTTTACAAGTGTTACAAAGCATAAAGAAAAGATACAAGAACTTGAAATACTTATACTACAACCTACAGCCGGCTATACTTTGAAAGCCAGCTGGATACAATTGACTAGACACTAACAAAATCAATTGTAGGATCAAAAGGCATATCTGCCTTTTGACCTTGTGACTATGACATGCCATAGCTCACATCCTTATACAATACAAAAAGGATAAAGTACATAAAGTGGAAAGTTGAAGACTCAAGACCTCAATGTACAGTTACCAAAAGCAAGGCCCTTTTCACCAACTCATGTAAGTTGGTGACTTTACAGAGATGCAGCGGAAAAGGTGCTTTATGGAACAGTACATCAGATAAAGCATGTGTACTAAAAGTCTTCGGAAGAAATCTATCTTCATAGGTTGAAGCTTCGGAAGACTTTGTCTTTTAAGCTTCGGAAGACTTCATGTTTGGCTTCGGAAGATATTGGTCTTGGCTTCGGAAGATTTTACACTTAGAGTATTTTCTAATGCTTTGTGTAAAACTTCCGAAGCATTCTTCACTTCAGTACTTAGTGCATGTTGCGGAGACACTTAGGCTGTTTTGGGTTGCATCAGACTTCAGGAATCCTTACAAACTCCCCCTAGGCTGATGCTACCAAAACACTTGGAAGATCTTCAAATGTTGGTAGTCTTCAGTACAATCAGGACCATTCCTTTCTTCATGAGATGGTCAGGATCAACAAGACTTTCATAGTATCTTCTCATCTCAAAGAGATCATGGAGAGGTAAGTTGATTATGTCTTGCCATGAGTAGACATTCTCAACACCTTGATCTCTGATAACAGTCCATCTTTCTGGATTAGTAGAGTAAGTCCAGGACAAGATGGGTGTCTCACTAGTTAGAGGAGCCACTTGAATAGGAGTTGATTGGGCTGCCTCATCATGCACTTCCTCAGGTTGATCTGATTCAGCCTGAGGTGCAGAGGTAGATGACTTTGACTTCTTCTTCTTAGTCCTTAGTTTAGAAGCCATCCTCTTCTTCCTCTTGGATGTCTTTAACTGAGAAGACTGGTCTGCAGCACCATGTTGATCATCAGTGTCTTTCTCAGTTGGGTGTTCCTCCCTCACAGGTTCAAAAGGAGAGGGAGTTTGACCCTGCCTAGGATCAGAAGATGAAGCTTGCTGAGGCTCAGCTGGAGGTGCTGGTTGAGGTGTCTCTGGTTGTTCAAACTTGACCTCCACTTCAGGTGGGACTTGACTTGGAAGAGAGTGCAAGTCAATGAGTTCTCCACTTTTAATCTTCTTCTTGATCACCCTAATATGCTCATCCATGGTGGATAGAGACATGGGGCCAAGTCTCCTTCCGGAGAATCCATACAGCTTCAAGAAGCTCACCATTCTTTGTCTGTCAGCAGACTTCTTTGCATTCTTTTGAATGATGGCCCTTGACTTTGCAGCTTCTTCCCTTAGCTTCTTTTAGTTGTCTTTCTTTCATTGACTAACTCAAGCTCAAGTTGCTTTAGATACTCGAACTCAATGAAGTCATAGGATAAGGGAAGAAGTGCATCTGCCTGATAGAAGCCTGTGGCACTCAGGTAGTTGATCATCTTGATCCTATCTTCTTCTTTATCTACCTGAGGTTCTTGTGGAGCCACATCTTCCTGTGCAGGACTTTCTTGAACTGGTGAGAGAGTGGGAGCATGCTTGTAAAGTCTTTTCTGTCTCTTCTCCTCTTTGAGTTGGAGAAGTATCATTGCATCCTCTTTCTCCTTCAACTCTCTTGACACTTCCCTGTCAGCCAGTTCATTTAACTCTTCTAAGGGGAGGGAGATGATTTCATCAATTTCATAGTTCCTGGTCTGTAAGTAGGTAATCCTGACTGCCCTTAACTCATCATCTTGAGTATTTGGTCTGGGAGCAGCCCTGATTGCAGCTTGCATGAAGCTAGATGACCCAGTGGAACTTTCTCCCCTTAGTCTCCTTTTCCTCTCTCTCTCTCTTCCTCCTCAATTTCCTCAGGAGTCATTATCCTTTTCCCTTTGTCACCAACAGACCTTTGTGACTCAGGGTGGATTGAGGCTTGGCCTTCATTGCTTGGAGTAGCTTCCATGCTCTGGCCAGAGAGAGGCTGAGAAACACCTTCACCAGCAGGTGTCTCAGATGGAGTTTGGACCTCAGCAGCAGTTGTTGATGATGAGACAGGGGTCTCAGGTTCTGTCACTGGGCCTTCAGTCAAGGTTTCCCCTATGAAACTAATCTTAGGGTCCACCTCAACATCCAGTTGACCGATGACATTGCCTGATTCCTTAATTCTCCTTCTTAGAGTAAACTCTGCAAGGATCCTGTCTTGGATTCTTTGAGCCAGCCTGTCAGCTTGTCTTGAATTGCTTGGATTGACAAGTGGCAAGTTGACTAAATCCAGTCTTTCATAAAAGCTCAGGCTTTGGAATTGAAAAACTTCTTGTTGGCCTTGAACTCTTTGAAGTATAAGGGCTCTCCTGTCATCATCATACCTCCACCTTATGATGTGATTGCCAGTTCCTAGTGGTGGAGATGAGACAGCCCTTGGTATACCTTCCTCAAAGAGACTCCTGATGAGAGAGTCTATAGAGTCCACATTAATGTGAACTTGAGGAAGTTGCTGAGAATGCACAACAGCAAGTGAGGATGGTGAGTCCTCTATGTCCATTCTCTCTGAAGAACTCCCAGGTTCTGTGGTTGTAACAACTTTCTCCCCCTTTTTGGTAGCATCACCCACTTGCATAGGTGAGCTGGAGGATAAGTCAATCACTTCCACAGGTTCTTGTGTTCCTGGTTGAGCTCTCCTTAAAGGTCTCCCAGCTAGTTTTTCCTGCAGATATGAAATCTGGAGTTGCTGATCATTGACCCTGTTTTGCAGGGTAGTCACCTGAGATTCCAAGTGACTAACCTTAGAGACTAAATAGGTGCATGTTTTTGACAGTTTTTGCACCTTTAGTCTCAAATTCCCCTCATCTTCATCAGAAGATTCATTGGGGGATGAGATGATTGGACCAAAGTCCTCTCTCTCACCACCAGCTTGAGTTTCTTGGCTGCTGGTTTTCCTCTGCTCACTGGCAGCCTCAGTTGAGATGCCAATGGGCTGAGTTGCCATGGTTGAGGTCTTAATGATGTAATCACTTTCAAAAGTGAGAGCCTCTTCCATATGGACATCCTGAACAGGTTCAGAAGTGTCCACCTCAGTAATAGGTGACTGATGGGGGATAGACTGAGGAGAGTCAGAGGTACTCATCTCTCTTTGAGTAGGGGAGGAGAAGAGAGACTCATGGTACTCACTGAATCCTAAGTCTTCATCAGTGTAAAAGGATAGGTTGGGAATTGGTTGGTTGAGATCCAAAGGCTGGGGATGGTAGCTGTCCCCTGAAGGTTGTCCACTTGAGTGTTGAGACTCAGAGTGAAGGCTTAAGGTTGTTGGGCTATTGAGCTCATCAGGGTGAGCTTGAGGAACCTCAGCCCTGATAGGTGAAGTAATGGGAGTGGTTTGCTCCTCAGGAGAAGTGGGAGCTCTAGTGTCCACTTCTTCCTGTAAGGTTGAGTATTTGGGGGCCTGCACAGACTCAATAGCCTGAGCAGGGGTTCGTTTGGATTTTCTTTGGTAGGTGAGGGTAATTCTGGTCTTTTTAATGGTAAGGACAAAAGAGGTGTGGGTTCAACACTAGCTTGTGTTGCTAGGTTGTCACCTTGAGCAATGAGCTCTAACATTTTTGGGACTAGGGCTGTTTCTACCCCAGAGAAGCCTACAGTTGGCTTCTTCATTATTTTAAAGATGCCGGGCTTCATCTGTCCCAATTTAAGAATATTACCTGTTTCCCTCAACTGTGAGCCCAGTTCACAGTTGAGAATGTGTTGAACATATCTAGGAAACATGTAATACTCTAAGGAGTCTAAGTTTGCAAGTAAATTAGTATAAACAAATTGTGAATACCGTGAACCTGACCCCCCTGAACCATTCCATGAACTTATAAAGTAGAGATCCTCCGGAATCGGTCCCATCCACCATGCTTGTTTGACAAGCTGTGGATAACCACATGGAGCAGGAATTTCATTGGGATGAGACCCTTCCCTTTCCTAAAGGTCTTTACAGAGAAATCTCCCTCATAGCCCATCTGCTCAAAAGAATGATTAACAGCTTCTTTTTGGGAAGGACACCTCACCTTCTTCATCATCCGCTGCAGATGTTTGATTAATGATGGCCGGAGTGATGAAGATTGTCCTCCCTTGCACTGTGGCAGACAGTGCCTTCTCCCCATCCATAATGACCTCTTGGCAGGTCTTCCAGAATTCAAGCAAGTGATCCTCATATAGAGTAGGATCAATGGTCGGAGGGAGGTAAAGTAGTTTGACAGAGTCAAGAATTTGCAAATCTCTGAGAAACTTGCATCTTTCTCAGAGCTTAACAGAGCAACTTGATTATGTTGCCTGTGTAGTTGCATGGAGAAATCCGGGTTGTTTCTGCGGTTTAAGTTGGCCATTTCAAAGCTTAAGGGTGAAGAAAGGTAGAAAGCAAAGGCGTTTTAGAGAATTAGGTTAGAGAAACAGTAGAATTGAGGAAGATAGTGGGAAGAGGGGGAACCGTTGGGTATTTATATGAAAAGGGATTTGAACCAAAGTTAATGAAAGAGGATAAACTTTGAAATCCGAAAGTCGGTCCCACCTCTGAAAAGGTAGTTTACTTTTGCTCAAAAAGTAGTTTTCTTGGAATTCGAAAAGCTTCCGAAGTTTATTTGTCTTCGGAAGTTTTGATAAAAAAGCTTCCGAAGCTAAAATGGCTTCGGAAGATTTTCCTGAGAGTCTTGAAATTTAATGCTTCGGAAGAGAAATAAACCCTTGAATGCTTTGTATAGAAATAACAAAGCTTCCGAAGGTTAATTTTGCTTTGGGAAGGAAAAGGTTCTTAAAATAATAAGTGTCTGAGATAAGAATTTTAAGCTTCGGAGATGAATTTGACTTCTTCCGAAGGTAAAATCTCTTAGACAGTTATTTATTTTGAAGACATGTTTTTCTTCCGAAGATAAAATTTTATCTTCCGAAGTATCAAAAATTTTCAAGAATTAAGGAAAATCTTCAAAAAGAATTTTACATCCAAAGAAAACATGAGCTTATGAAAGTGATGAACTAGACAACTTAGGACACACATGTTTTAAGAAGAAATAATTAGAATTAGTTTTAATAAAAAGTCTACTCAAAGTTAATCATCCCAATAGCTGATATCAGATACTAAAAATCTCTGTTCATCAAAAGCTTTTGTGAACAGATCAGCATATTGTTCATCTGTATGAACTTTGACTAGTTTAATTAATCCTTTTTCATAGTTATCTCTTATTAAATGATACCTGATGTTGATGTGTTTTGGTCCTTGATGCTGCACAGGGTTCTCAGTGATAAGATAGCACTATTGTTGTCTATGTGGATAGGAGTCTCTTTGAAGTTAAATCCATAGTCCACAGCATCTGATTTTGAATCCAAAGCACTTGAGCACAGCAGCTTGCAGCAGCAATTTATTCAGCCTCAGCAGTTGATGCAGACACACAGGATTGTTTCTTGCATTGCCATGAGACCACCCTTCCACCAAGGAATTGACATCCCCCAGATGTAGACTTTGCAGTCATATTGCAACCACCATAATCACTATTTGTATAGGCATACAGATTGAAATTTGGATTCTTTGGATACCATAGACCAAGTGTTGAAGCACCTTTGAGGTATCTTAAAATCCTTTTCACAGTGATTAAGTGAGACATCTTAGGGTTGGCTTGATATCTTGCACAAATACATGTAGCAAACATGATATCAGGCCTGCTAGCTGTAAGATACATAAGAGACCCAATCATAGCCCTGTATAAGTGCTCATCTACACACTCCCCCTCAGATCTGGACCAAGGGAGTGGTTTCTGGCTATGGGTGTCTTAGCAATCTTACAATCAGTCATATTGAACCTCTTGAGTATGTCTTGAACATACTTTGACTGACTTATGAAGATGCCATCTTCAACCTGCTTCACTTGAATTCCCAGAAAGAAGTTGATTCTCCCATTGAACTCATCTCAAATCTGTCTTTCATCAGCTTCTCTCAAGTCTTTGCAGAGCTTTGGATTAGTTGAACCAAAGATGATGTCATCCACATATACTTGAACCAGCAATAAGTCTTTCCCTGTCCTTTGATGAAGAGAGTTCCATCTATAGTACCTCTTCTGTATCCATGCTTACAAAGATACTCGGATAGTGTCTCATACCATATCCACTTCCTGGGTGCCTGATGCAGCCCATAAAGAGCTTTGTCAAGCTTGCAGACATAATCAGGATGATCAGGGTCTACAAAACCAGGTGGCTGTTTGACATAAACCTCCTCATCAATCACTCCATATAGGAAAGCACACTTTACATCAAGTTGTAGACCTTGAAGTTCTTGGATGCAGCAAATGCCAGGAATATCCTAACAGCTTCTAGTCTTGCTACAGGAGCAAAGACATCAGTGTAGTCAATCCCTTCTTCTTGTTTATTCCTTGAACAACTAGTCTTGCCTTGTTCTTGATGATGATTCCTCTATCATCCTTCTTGTTTCTAAAAACCCATTTGGTTCCAATGGTAGTCTTCCCATGAGGAAGAGGACAAAGTTCCAAACTTTCTGCCTTTTGAATTGAAGCAGCTCTTGTTGCATAGCTTCAACCCAACTTCCATCCTTTAGAGCTTCATCAACTTTCTTGGGCTCTATCTGAGATAAGAAACAAGAGTGGAGACAAACATTTGCTTCATGGGTTTTGTCCTCTTGTTCTTACCCCTGTGACAACATCTCCAATGATGTTTGTGGTGGGTTGAGACTTGTGGATCCTTAGCTGAGGGATCACAGCAAGTTGTTGAGATAGATCTAAATTTGAGAAATTTAAATCTGGTCTGGAAGATTCACCCTCCACATTATCACACTTATCAAGATTTAACTTGATCCAATGAGTGTGAAACATCATTGATGTTATCATCTATGGTATGGTTATTAGCATCAAGAAATTCCTGATCACTATCACCATCACCATTGTTGTCTTCTACAAGTGAGGTGTCTTTATCTGGTTGAGAGGCCTCTGAGCTGGAATTTGAAGGCATGCCAGATGTATCAGCTGAATTTGTCATTGTTGTGCTGATAGAAACCTCATTTGCTGAAGTATTTCCAACTGGAGCTGAAGATGTATGAGTTGAAGGTCTTCCTAGCTCGAATCTTGGATCAGGATCACCTGTATTTAGATTTTCTGCAGATCCTGAAACATGCTCACAAGATTTTTAAAACAGTTGGTAACTAAATCAAGATCAAACAGCCAATCCGGACTAGAACCAGCCACACAAGGAGTGTGTTCATTGAAAGTCACATTGGCTGACTCCTCAACAATTCTAGTTCTGAGATTGTATACTCTATAAGCTTTAGCTTGAGAAGAGTATCCAATGAAATGTCCATCATCTGATTTCTCAGCAAACTTGGCAATTTGATCTTTGGTATTCAAGATGGTGCAGGGACATCCAAATGACCTGAGAAAACCAATGAAGGTTTCCTCTTGTGCCAAAGTTCATAAGGAGTCTTACCATGTGTCTTAACTACTAAAACTCTATTTTGCACATAGCAAGCAGTATTAACTGCCTCTGCCCAGAAGGTGATAGGCAGTTTAGAGTCAGACAACATAGTTCTTGCAGCTTCAATAAGTGTCCTGTTTCTCCTCTCAGCAACTCCGTTTTGCTGAGGAGTCCTGGGAGCACTATATTGTCTTGTAATACCTTTCTCATCACAAAATGTATCAAGGATTTGGTCTTGAATTCAGTTCCTTGATCACATCTTATGGTTTTGACCTTGTGATCACATTGATTCTCAACTTTTAAGATGAAATTCTTCAGAATCTCAGGGGTTTCATCCTTAGTTCTAAAGAAGAAGACCCAAGTGAATCTTGTAAAATCATCTGTGATCACCAGACAGTAAGAGGTCCCTTCCTAACTCATTACACTGGTGGGGCCAAAGAGATCCATATGTAACAAGTGTAGGGGAGTAGTGATGGAGTTCTTTTCCTTAGGCTTGTGAGATACCTTGTGTTGCTTCCCTTTCAGGCATGCAACACAGTGATCATCACTTGTAAACTCTTTCTTTGGCATTCCAGTTACCAGATCATGTTTAATTAATTTATTCATGTTCTTAAAGTTTACATGGCACATTCTTTTATGCCATAGGAAGACTCATCACTATTTGCTTTAGATAGAAAGCATGAAACTTCTCCAGAGGAGATGTTTCTTGCAATCCATCTTGTACATGTTCCCTTTCCTGGGGGCTCTGAGCAGGATATGCTCATGAGAATGACCACACCAGGCTTGAGAACAATGCACTCATGCTCAGTAAAAAGCATGTTATGACTCTGATCACAAAATTGGGATACACTCAGAAGATTGTACTCAAGCTCCTTAACAAAGTTTACCTTTTCAATGCTGAGCTTACCATTTGTGACCTTGCCCCTTCCAGAAATGTAGCCACCTTCATCTCCTCCAAAGCAACTGGTCCTCCATCAATTCTCTCAAAATTATGGAGTAGAGACCTATTGCCTGTCATGTGCCTGGAACAGCCACTGTCAATTATCCAGACATTCCTGTTTGTCTTGAGCTGTTCCTGCACAAGAAAATGATTAGTTACATTTGGAAACCCAAGCCTTACTTGTCTTGGGCTTATTAATAGTAATAGAAGGTAATGCAACAGTAATAGATCCTATGGTTGTACTATGGGGATCTCAGCTGTTGTTGATGGAGAAACTTCAGTCATTTGGTCTTTCTTAGACTTCCACACCACCTTTGGAGTCTTGGACTTGACCTTCAAAACCTTAGAAGGTTTTGGAACTTCACAAGTTTTGATGACTGATCCTTCGGAAGAATCTACAGTCACTGCAGCAGACTTCAGTGCTTCGGAAGAACTCCTTTCTTCCGAGACCACTTTGCTTCCGAAGGTAATTTTCCATTTGCCTTCTTCTTTGATTTGGAGCTTCCGAAGGAAACAGACTTTCCTTCCGAAGCATGAGACTTCTTGAGACTCTTTGAAGTCTTTGTTTTAGCCATGTGGACAGTACTTTTAGGATTGTATGGGCAATCCTTAGCAATGTGAGAAGTACTTTCACACATAACACATAACATTTTCTTCTTCAAAAGGTCTCCCTTTGAGAGCAAGACTGGCTTTGGTCACACCCCTTCTCCACCTTCATCTTGGTAGATGCTGAGACAGTTCCTTTGGGTTGTGAACTGTTCTTGGAGTTTGATGGTCCAGGCTGTGCAGCAGTGGTACACAGCAGCTCAGTCTTCTTCTTGGCACTGAGATGATTTGAACAAGAACCATGACTCTTAGCTGAGGAGTCTTGGTTGATGTCTTCAGTCCTTACTACTTTGAAACCTGCAGAGATAAACACTTGTTTCTGCTTAGCATCAAAAGTAGCCTTGATTTCTTGAGCCTTCTTTGCCTTCCTTTTGCTCTTCCTGATCAAGTTCTTTCTTTTGGACTTGGTCATCACAGTTGATTTCTTCTCCTTAGAAGGATAGTGGCCCTTGGAAGAATCCTCTTCTTCACTCTTCTCAGAGGAATTCTTCACTATCACTTCTTCATCATCCTCACTTACAGGATCTATGAGAGGAAGCTCATCTTCACAAGTTCCACACCTAGGAGATCTTACAGACAAGATTGTGTGTGGAGGAGCTATCTCATTTGATCCCAGTCCCTGTCTATTTTGATAACAAACCTTGTTGTGCAGGGATGATATCATGTTCTTGAAGGTCTCTTCTTCAAGAACACTTTTCTCTGCCTTGGCTTTGCTGATCACAAGCTCAGCCTGGCATTCTTCAGTTAACTTAGTGATGAGATCTTGGATCTGAGTTCTAAAATCTGTATGTTCATGTTTTGTACTGAAATGGTTTTCTCTCCAAGTCCTCTATCTTTAACTTGTAATCATTTTCAAACTTTCTAAAATCAGATTTTAATATGTTTAATGACTCAAGATCAGATCTCATCTCTAGGTTGTAGGACCTGTATCTATTTACTTTAGCAATGCATTCAGGGGAGCAAAGATGTTTCCAATACCTTGGCTTCATCATGGTCAGCCATCAGTGCTTGGTTTGGAGAAGCATCCTCCACCTGAAAACTCCAGTCAAAGCCTCCTTCTTCACAGCAACAGCAACATGTTGCTTTGTCTTCTCAGCCTGAGGAGCTTTGTCAGTAAAGTTTGGTCTGGGTTGTGTTTGGCCCCCATTTGCTTTAGGTGCCTTACACTCCCTAGCAAAGTGACCCATAAGGTTACAGTTGTAACACTTAACCTTGCTTTTATCCAGTCCAAACTTGCTACTGGTAGCATTGCTTGGAAATCTTCTTCCTGTCCTCTGGTAGAACTTCTTGGCTCTGTGAGTGAGGAGAGCCATCTGCTGAACTATCTCCATGTATTCCAGGTCATCTGGATGGATACAGTCCAGGTCTTCAAGAGTGAAAAGATAATTCCCACAGCTTTCATCTGCAGACACAAAGGCTTGAGAAGAACTTGTCTCTTGGAATGGGCTTCCTTGAGTAAAGTTCTCCCTTGGTGTCTCCGGGAAGGTGATGAAGGACCCTTTTGTGAGTTGTCAGGGTAGCATATGAGATGATGTTGGGGTTCTATGCTGTCCCTTTCAACCACATGAAGGGCTGAACCCATTTGATTGTTGGAGTTGCCAGATGAGCCTTGCATGTTCATCTCCATCTGGTATCCACTGAGAATCCCATACAACTCTGTAAGAGTAAGAGTCTTAAGGTTCTCAGTCCTCTTGATCACCACAGAATAGTGTGTCCATTGCCTAGGAAGTGAGGACATGAACTTCCTTACAATGTCCCTGTTCTCAAGAGGAACTCCTCCATCCACTAGGGTATCCACAATCTCAACATACCTGGAGTATTGTTGGGTCATGGTTTTCACCTGCTTTGAAGGTGAAATTCTCAAACTGCTGCTTCAGAAGATCTTTCTTGTTCTCCTTGGCTTCAGAGGAGCCTTCATACTCATCCTCAGTCTTCAGTGCATCCCACAGCTGTTTGGCTGTCTTGCACTTCTTAAAACCTCTGTATACAGAGTTTGGGAGAGCAGTCTGAAGAGCAGTCATGGCTTTCCTGTCAATCTCTACTCTTTTTCAATCTTCATCTGAGTAGTTGGCCACATCTTTAGGAATCATACCAGCACCAGTAGCAGAGGAGGTGCTGGGTATGAAAGGTCCATTCTTAACAGATTCCCACATTCTTGAATCAAGAGACCTGATGAAGCCTTCCATCCTCATGCACCAGGTGTCAAATCATCAAGAGTGATCAGTGGGGATTTGTTCATGGTTCCAGTCTCCATATCAGTCTTTGAGATGGAAGCCATTTGAAGAGTTTAGCTTTTGTGTGTGTGAGGGATCTTAAGATGGTTAGATCTTATATCAAGAGCCTAGAAAGCTCTGATACCAATTGCAGGACCGTTTAAGGGCTTTAACACAATTACAACACAACAACACAATGAGGAGATTAACTAAACTCTAATCAAACAGTGAACTGGGTAACCAAAAGTGATGCAAAGAACACAAGTAAAGTAAGAGACAAAACAAGAGAGTATGGGTTTCAAGGAGGCAGTATATTGCTTTCTCAAGTTCTTTTACAAGTGTTACAAAGCATAAAGAAAAGATACAAGAACTTGAAATACTTATACTACAACCTACAGCCGGCTATACTTTGAAAGCCAGCTGGATACAATTGACTAGACACTAACAAAATCAATTGTAGGATCAAAAGGCATATCTGCCTTTTGACCTTGTGACTATGACATGCCATAGCTCACATCCTTATACAATACAAAAGGATAAAGTACATAAAGTGGAAAGTTGAAGACTCAAGACCTCAATGTACAGTTACCAAAAGCAAGGCCCTTTTCACCAACTCATGTAAGTTGGTGACTTTACAGAGATGCAGCGGAAAAGGTGCTTTATGGAACAGTACATCAGATAAAGCATGTGTACTAAAAGTCTTCGGAAGAAATCTGTCTTCATAGGTTGAAGCTTCGGAAGACTTTGTCTTTGAAGCTTCAGAAGACTTCATGTTTGGCTTCGGAAGATATTGGTCTTGGCTTCGGAAGATTTTACACTTAGAGTATTTTCTAATGCTTTGTGTAAAACTTCCGAAGCATTCTTCACTTCAGTACTTAGTGCATGTTGCTGAGACACTTATGCTGTTTTGGGTTGCATCAGACTTCAGGAATCCTTACACTAACAGTACAGTCTGTTGTGTCTTCGGCATCGAAAGCAGTAGCAGTCACCTCAAATGGGTTGGGTTCGCTCGAAGTCGTCACGAGCTCTACATTTGAAGCTTCAACACAGTCACTCCTTAGTAGCTCGATGGGTTGCTTGCTATTCCCATATCAATCGATGAAAGAGAACTAGGGAGTGGTTAGATGAAGCTATTTAGGTAACCTTTGCTTAGAGGACCGGCCCAGAAGGAAAGTAGTCCAACTCAATGTCTTACGCATCAATGGCATTTGAGTGTCAGCGAAGAGATCTGAAAGTATCCTTTTACCCTGTTATTCGATGGGGAATGCAGCCTAGCTCTCCCTATTCAATAGGCTAAGCCTATCCCTTTGCCGTATAGCTAAGAGAGAACTCAGCTGTGACCGAAGAGATGATTGCCAACTGGATGAAAACCGAAGAGAGCATTGCCTGTTTCATTCCA
>CM046037.1:43873201-43925701 GCA_025215565.1 Flaveria ramosissima | reverse complement strand
GCATCATCAGATTCGCAAGGGTGATAGGAATGTGGTTTCGAGTTCGATTTTAACATAAAATAACACACGTTACCAAATCGAGCAAAACATGAAGAACACGAAGTGGGTTTATTGTCAAGATCTGAAATTGATCCAGAAATCAAGAGCTCGGGTTGCTAGAATAATTGTTAGATCATTCCAGCAGTAACCGGCTCTGATACCACTTGTTAGGACCTGGTATTTGAACGAAATACCTAGTGATTAGCGTGTAAACCAGATCAAATAGTGTGGAATCCTATTTGATTGGCGATCCAATTAGTGAGAACACACGAAGAATCAATCAAGAATTCAATCTAACGTTAGAAGTCGATTGAGAATCGATCTAATGTGTTCTGTGAACTTGGAGAACGAATTGGGAGGCTTCTGGACGGCTAGGGTACGTCTGAAGTCGAAATAGAATGAATGCTTACGTTTTTACACGAATTGGGTTGTATTTATAGGTTAGTATTGTTCATTCGGGAGACTAGACCATAAGTATGGTTCAGTCGTGCGATTGAACCATGCGGTTGATTCATCCGCACGACTGAGTGTTCAGTCGTGCGACTGAGCCAATCTTATGAGTCAATCATACGACTGATCCAGTCTCCTGGTTCAGTCGTGCGACTGAGTCAATCGTATGAAGTTATTCATGCGTGTGGTCCATTCGCATGGTCCATTCGCATGAGAACTTCATTAAGTTAAGTTTGAATGTATTAATTAATATAACATTATGTGTAACCATTCAAACAATCACAAACCTAATTAACCAATTCAATATCGACTCATTAATGAAATATTAGACATTACAAATCACAAACAATCAATCTCATTTCATTAATCATTTCAAATTACATCAGAATCAGATAAACAAGATCTATTACATTTCATATCCTGATCTAGGGACATACATGCATCAACAGTTTACTACCCTTAATACGCATGACTTAAAAGCCATTCAATAACATCATCCCTTTCAAGTTCCAAACTTCAAATGATTTAGGTGAATCGATCATCTGTCCTTTTGTTACAGATGTCCTGTTAAATCCAAGGACACAGAATGATCATTCCTTGTTGATTTAACTTAATCAGGCCCTAGACATCTTGCTCTCAACGAATAAGAGGAGCAAATCCCATCTTGACTGCATACGTTTCTCACAATCACCTTGTGTCACACCTGAACGTAGCCTTATGTACTATCCATTATTTCAGAACAGTGAAGAACTAACTCAAGGTATAACATTTGGTGAATATCAAAACCCAATATGCATCTCAGGTCTGAGGATACTAAATGATATTCGCCTTTACTCAAAATTACTTATGATCAATCAAAGAGATTCTATGTAGTAAAATTTGAGACGCGGGTCAGTCCAATATTTGCATCCCATAAATATCTATGAACCTTGGTAGCAACCAATTGCTCTATATTCATACCTTATGAATATCTACCAATCCATGTTCATAATAGTCTTACATTCATATTTGTTCCCACAAATATGACCGACTACGGACATTTAGAATAATAAACATATTCATGGATGTAAACATGCTAAAACGGAACATAACTCAAATATATAAAAGAGTTAAATATTACAATTGTTCCATATTTTATACGCTAAACAGATCAATTCCAATCACTAGAATATCGAAGTCCTAAGGCACAAGTATGACCTTCATACTTTGCCCTCACAAGGAGCTTCGTGAGTGGATCCACAATGTTTTGATCTTTACGAACTTTATGAATACATATCTTTACCCTTTTTCAACTCCATGTCTTATGATGTTGAATCTCCGCTCAAGGTGTTTAGTCTTTTGATGAGTACGGGATTCCTTGATTTGATCAATCGCACCCACGTAATTACCAAAGATTTCTAGGGGTCTTGAATGGTAGAGACCACCCCTAGATAAGCAATGGACAAACTTATCCATGCAGCTTCCTAAGTTGCCAATGAAGCGGCTATGTATTCGGATTTTGTAGTGAACAATGCTACCGTGTCCTGCTTTGAACCTTTCAAGGACACTTCTCCTCCATTCATAATGGAAGTATACCCCAATTGTGATCGAGAATCATCTCGATCAGTTTTGGAAGCCTGCATCCGTGTAACCCTTTACAACGACTTCCTCTTCAACAGATCCGTATATTATAAACATATCCTTAGTCCTACTAAGGTGTTTCAATATACTTTTAACAGCCATCCAATGGTTATTTCTATTGGTATCTACTTTGTCATACTTAATAAGCATGACTCGTCCGGTCTAGTGCATATCATAACACAAATGATGGATCCTATAGCAAATGATGGTCCCTCTTTGAATAGGTACCATACCTTTCTAAGAGTTTTCCATCTTGAACCTTTTCAAGATTTTATCATATATGCACTTTGGTTTAACCCTATCAACCACCTCGATCTATCCTTATAGATCCTTATTCCAAAATATGGGGGCTTAAACGAGATCATATATGAAAAACATCTTCCAGGCTAGGTTTTAACACCTTCCAAGGTTGGAATATTATTTCCAAATAGTAGTATGTCATCAACATACAATTCCAAAAATGTAACTATGCTCCCACTGGCATTCTTATATACATTATTAGGATGTCATGGATCGACAAAACCATCATGCTGAACTATATGGACAGTCTCTTCAAGATGTTCATTAAGAAAAGCGGTTTTTGACATCCATTTGCCAAAACTCATATTCAAAATATGCAGTTATGGCACATAATATCATAATCGACTTTAGCATTGCCACAGGCGTAAGAGTTTCATCATAATCAACCAATTGAGTTTGAAGGAAACCTTATGCTATAAGTCGTGACTTAAAAGTATTCAAGTCTCCATGTATATCTGTTTTCATCTTGAAAACCCACTTGTATCCAACCGGTTTGGAGTTAAGTGGAGGGTCAACCAATTCCCAAACTTGGTTATTATACATGGATTGCATCCTTACGTTCATGGCTTCTAGCCATTTGTCCCAATCCAAATTGGACATAGCATCTTGGTATATGGTTAGCCTACAGGGGTCAACCACATAGCATCCATTCTTGGAATATCCATATCTCTTAGATGGAATACTAACTCTACCAGATTTGTGAACGTTTTGTGTGTATTGATCAACCTCTTGATTATCATCAACAACCTCTTGTTGATAGCTAGTGTCAACCATAAGTGTTTCGGCTTGTGGATCTTGATCCTTATCAAGTTCCACAGTTCTATATATCATTCCTTCGATAAGGAACTCGGTTTCCAAGAACTTAGCCTTTCGAGCAATAAATACTTTTGCTCTGTTGAGTCGAAGAAACAGTATCCTATACAGTCTCTAGGATATTCAACTAATCTACACTTTCTTGGTCCCGGTCATATTCATAATATGAGCCTTAAAGAGCAATGCGAAAACCCAAAATGATAAAGATGGCAAGCTCATAGCCATAATAAATTGAACCATATCCAAATAGGGTTCAGTTTCTCCTTTATTAGAATGAAGAACATAGATAGTTATGTAGAGTTGATTTTCTACTTCATTATTGAATATTTTGAACATTTCAAAAGCTTCATACTTATGTGTCATCAAGTGCACACAATAATAGCGACTGTAATCGTCGGTAAAAAAAATGAAGTATCTTTCACCAATCTTTGTCATTGTCTTAAAAGGACCACATACATCCAAATGTATCATCCTAATAAGTCTTTTGGTACACACTAATCAAATGAAACATTTTCATTTGTTTCCAAAAGACCATTCTTTTGAAGTGTTTGAATCCAATTCATGTTTATGTGACCAAGATGACAATGTCAAAGATAATAATAACTTAAACCCATTTTAAGTTTCTTGGTGTTTAATGTGTATAATGAGTTATTATAGGACGAATTATCATGAACCAATTCATGGATATCATTAAAAGGCATATCCTTAAAATGAAATACATCATCCATAAAACTTAATACCATTATTTACAAACTTTAAATCATGATCATATTGTTTTAATAGGAAACATTAATTATGTTCCTAGTCAAACTAGGTGCATACAAATGTTTTGAGAACAACTTCCAAACCATTTAAAAGTCTCAAAATAGAGTTTCCCTCCTTGAAGCACACATTTCTTTTGAACCCCTTTGCAACAATTGCAAGTATGAGTCTCACATCCGGTATCCAATACACATGTGTTTGAAGAAATGACATTTAATACAATGTGTGAATCATGGAAATTGTATTTGAGGTTTGCCCAACATCCCTCTTGTCTTTCAACTCTTTGAGATAGGAGGGACAATTCCTTTTCATTGTCCTATCTCTCCATACTCAAAGCATGGATCGTTCTCCGTTACCTTAAGCTTCATAAGCTTAGGTTTTTCGAGGTTTTGCTTTAACCTTTGCTTTGATGTATTCCTTTCCTTTGGCAATAATTGCCTTAGGATTGGGATTGGCCATTTCTTATAGCCTCCCTCATTGATCGACAGAATAGGTAGAACCTCTCTACCCATCCATGCCTCGGTTGCTTCGAGCATTACGTGAAGTTCACCGATGCTCTTGTCCCACCCGTTCATATAACAGTTTATTATGAATGTCTCAAACCTTTAGTTAGGCAATCAAGGATCAAATCCTTGGCCAAATACTTTGAGACAGGATAGTTAAGCATCTTGAGGCTATCAATGTGGCTTTTCATCTTAAGAATATGACATGCATAAAGTGCTCGAACCGTTTCGAAGCAATCTACTAAAGTTTGTTGAAGGAACATTTCCTTCAACTAGATTATCATGTCATATGCCCCATGATGCTCCAAACCCTTTTGGAGTTCGGGAATCATATTCCCAATATGAGGTAGGATACTTGCACAGAATCTTTAGTGTGCCTAAGTCAATCGTCAAAAAGCCTTAACATCAACAGCGTTGGTTGGTGAGGTATGGGATCGTCAAGGACATAGGCCTTTACTCATTCTTGAGAACGATTCTCAAGTTTCGAAATTGAGCCCATAAGGTAATTATCGTTAGGACGATCCCTCTCGATAATAGATCTCAGTGATAGGGAAGGGACGATCGGGGTGGTAGTGTAATAGTTAGCGGTCATCACTACAATAATTGACAAAGTTCATTTTAGTATTTCTGATAAATTTATTTTAATCGTTAATACCCTTAAATGTCTCATAGACAATTAACAATTAAAATCTAGAATCCAACGTTACATTTAAATGATGGTTAGGTAACCTTTATCCCATTATTTAAATTAACAAGGTAGTCAACAGTTGACAATTGCAACCTATTGCAACTTCTAGTCTTATGGGATCGGTTAAACATCATATGTTTAGTTGGCATGTATAATCCCATCAACACCATTGTACGCCATGCTTCGGTTGAGGGGTTTGTTAGAACACAAAAAAAACGAGTTTAACCTTTTAAACTTTCTGAAAACGCAGCGGAAGTTTAGCATTATAACTAAGTTTATAATCTGAAAATGTGTTCCCTTTTGACATTCATATGTTTTAAAACAAACCCAAAATCAAAGGATCATATATGTGAATAAAACAAGCTATGAACAATATGCAAATATACATAAAATCATAGCCACAAGAAGCTGAGATAAACTACCTTTTATCCAGCAAATTTTCGACCAAAATGAGAGGAAAGATGCTTGTGTGATTGGGCCAAGATTCCAAGAGAGGACTCTTCAAGCTAGTATACCCCAAGCTTGATAGCACAACACTTTCTAGTTAGGGAGAAACACACCCAAAAACTCGAAAAACCCTTCCTTTTTCTGCTGAAAATCCGAGAGCAATAGAGAGAGAGGGAGAAAGTTCTTGTTTTTTTTTTTTGCATCAGTTGTGAGTTGAGTAGCTTGAGTGTTAAACTTGTATTAATGTGTTGTGTATTTTCAAGAAGGAAGGGGACCAATCCTAAGCAAATGGGCGGCCAAGACCAAAGGAAATTCAAAAGAATTTCCCTCTTAAACAAATACACAAACATATTAAACAAGTTACTAAACAATTTATACAATTAACCATTTAATTGTATAAGTTATACACCCGTTTATTTAATTTGATGTTATCTAACCTACTTAGATAACATAACAAATAATATTCTTGAACAAAATATCCCCATAAGTTGTTCCAACTCATATGCAATTTATTTAGAAAACCTATTTTCTAAATTTGGTGCGTTTATTTAATTGGATGATCATATCGTCAATTAAATAATTGTTTGTGTTTGCAAAGCTTGTTATTGGGTATAACCCGACTTGGATCATTACGTATTAACCACATCAATATTCTAAGTGTCTTGGGCACACGGAATCCAACAATCTCCCACTTGCCCAAGATTCATAGAAGATTGATGCAAGCAGTAAATACCGCCTAACAACGGTTTACTACCCTTAATATGTATGACTTATAGCCATTCAATAACATCATCCCTTTCAAGTGCCCTACTTGAAATGATTTAGGTGAATTAATCATCTATCCTTTTGTTACAGATGTCATGTTAAATCCAAGGACATAGAATGATCATTCCTTGTTGATTTAACTTAATCAGGCCTTAGACATCTAACTCTCAACGAATAGGAGGAACAAATTCCATCTTGACTACATACGTTTCTCACAAATACCTCGTGTCATACCTGAACATACCCTTATGTACTGTCCACTATTTCAGGACAGTGAAGAATTAGCTCAAGGTATGACACTTGGTGAATATCAAAACCCAATATGTATCTCAGGTCGGAGGATACCAAATGATATTCGCCTTTACTCAAATTTACTTGCGATCAATCAATAAGATTCCATGTAGTAAAATTTGAGATGCGGGTTAGTCCAATATTTGTGTCCCACAAATATCTATGAACCTTGGTAGCAACCCATTGCTCTATATTCATCCTTATGAATATCAACCAATCCAAGTTCATAATAATCTTACTTTCATACTTGTTCCCACAAGTATGAACGACTACGGACATTTAGAGTAAACATTTTACTCATGGATTAAACATGCTAAATTGGAACATTATTTGAAACATTATAACCAATTAATTTTATTCAAATAATAAAGAGTTCCATATATCCAAATACAAAATTTACAGATCAAATCCAATCACTAGAATATCGAAGTCCCATGGCACAAGTATGACCTTCATGCTTTGCCTTTTCAAGGAGCTTCGTGAGAGGATCCGCAATGTTTTGATCCGTGTGAACTTTGCGAATACATATCTTTCCTTTTTCAACTTCATCTCGTATGTAGTTGAATCTCTGCTCAATATGCCTAGTCTTTTGATGAGCCCGGGGTTCCTTGATTTGAGCAATCGCACCCTCGTTATCACAAAATATCTCTAGGGGGTCCTGAATGGAAGGCACAACCCCTAGGTCTGTAATGAATTTCTTCAACCATGCAGCTTCTTGAGCTGCTAATGAGGCGGCGACGTATTCAGATTCTGTAGTTGATAGAGCCACCACATCCTGCTTGGAGCTCTTCCAAGAGACAGCTCCTCCATTCAGAATGAAAATGTATCCCGATTGTGACCGTGAATCGTCACGATCGGTTTGGAAACTCGCATCCGTGTAACCTTTTACAACGAGCTCCTCGTCACCAGATCCATAGATCAGGAACATATCTCTTGTCCTCCTTAGGTATTTAAGTATGTTCTTAACAGCCATCCAATGACTGTTTCCAGGATTTTGCTGGTAACGGCTTGTCATGCTTAAGGCGCATGACACGTCCGGTCGAGTGCATATCATTGCATACATGATGGATCCAATAGCAGATGTGTATGGGATTGCCTTCATTCTGTCTTGCTCATCCTTTGAGCTAGGACATTGAGTCGTACTCAATATCGTTCCTCTTTGAATAGGTACGGTACCTTTCTTAGAGTTCTCCATCTTGAACCTTTTCAAGATCTTATCAATGTATGCACTTTGATTCAAACCAATCAACCGCCTTGATCTATCCCTATAGATCTTTATTCCTAGAATATAGGCGGCTTCACCAAGATCCTTGATGGAAAAACAACTTCCAAGCCAGGTTTTTACACCTTCCAAGGTTGGAATGTCATTTCTAAATAGTAGTATGTCATCAACATACAATACTAGGAAAGTTACTGTGCTCCCACTAGCCTTCTTATACACACAAGCCTCATCAGCGTTTTTGATGAAGCCAAATTTCTTTAGTTCCCCATCAAAACGGTGATTCCAGCTCTAGATGCTTTTTTCAATCCATAGATTGATTTCTTTAACTTGCATACTTTATTAGGATGTTTTGGATCGACAAAACCTTCAGACTGAACCATATAGACATCTTCCTCAAGACATCCATTTAGGAAAGCGGTTTTGACATCCATTTTCCAAATCTCATAATCATAATGAGCAGCTATGGCAAACAATATCCTTATAGACTTTAGCATCGCAACAGGTGAGAAAGTTTCATCATAATCAACCCCTTGAGTTTGAGTGAAACCCTTTGCTACAAGTCTAGCTTTATAAGTATCCGAGTTTCCATGCATATCGGTTTTCTTCTTCTTGAAAACCCATTTACTTCCAACTATCTTGGAGTTAAGAGGTGGTTCAACAAGTTCCCAAACTTGATTGTCATACATGTATTGCATCTCAACGTTCATGGCTTCAAGCCATTTGTCACAATCCGAATTGGACACTGCATTATGGTAGTGTTGGTTGGTTCATCTGAATCTACCACATAGCACCCATCCACGAAAAATCCGTATCTTTCAGGTGGATTAGTGGTTCTACCACTTCTGCGAACGTCTTGTGTGTATTGATCAACCCCTTGATCATCCTCAACATCCTCATGTTGAGTGCTAGTTTCAACACCAAACGTGCATCGGGTTGTGGTTCTTGATCCTCTTCAAGATCCACTGTTCTACTGCCAGCTCCTTCCATAAGGAACCTTGCTTCTAAGAACTCACCCTTTCTGGCAACAAACACCTTTTGTTCCAGTGGATCATAGAAATAATATCCCATAGAATCTCTAGGATATCCAACAAAGATACACTTGGTGGATCGGACTTCTAACTTGTTTGGGGTGGGAGTCTTAACATAAGCCTCACAACCCCAAACCCTTAAGTATGATAGGGATGGAACCCTTCCATGCCATATCTCAAAAGGTGTCCTTTCCACCTTTTTGGTTGGGGCCATATTTAGAATACGGGCCGCGGAGAGCAGAGCGAAACCCCAAAATGATAGAGGTAATGAGCTTCTAGCCATCATAGATCGGACCATATCCAATAAGGTTCGATTCCTCCTCTCAGACACACCATTATGTTGTGGTGTTCCAGGTGGAGTGAGTTGTGAGACAATCCCACAACTTCTAAGATGATCTTGAAAAACATCACTTAGGTATTCACCTCCTCTATCGGTACGGAGAACTTTAATTGACTTATTGAGTTGATTTTCAACTTCATTCTTGAAGATTTTGAACATTTCAAAAGCTTCATCTTTGTGCCTTAATAAGTACACACCCATAGCGACTATAATCGTCGGTAAAGGTAATGAAGTATCTTTCACCATTCCTAGTCATTGGCTTAAAAGGACCACATACATCCGAATGTATGATTCCTAATAAATCTTTTGCCCTTTCGTTAGTTCCACTAAAGGGTGCCTTAGTCATCTTTCCTTGTAAACAAGATTCACAAACATCAAATGAATCACATTCATTTGTTTTTAAAAGACCATTCTTTTGAAGTGTTTGTAAACGTTTCTTGTTTATATGGCCAAGACGACAATGCCAAAGATAGGTATCACTCAAGTCCAACTTGAGTTTCTTGGTGTTAGTTTGGTACAATGAGCTATTTAAAGTATTTTCATGAACCAATTCATAAATACCATTAATGGGAATAACTTTAAAATAGAACATACCATTTAAAGAAACATGAATATCATTTTCAATAAAGGATAATACATATCCAAATTGTTTTAACAGGGCTACAGAGATAATATTCCTAGTCAAACTAGGAGCATACAAACGTTGTTCAAAATCACTTCCAAACCATTTGGAATTTCAAGATGTAGTCACCACGGGCTTCAACTTGAACTTTAGCCCATTGCCCATGTAGAGGCTTACATCCCCTTTCTTGAAGTCACTACTTCTTTTGAACCCCTGCAACAAATTGCAAATGTGAGTTCCACATCCGGTATCTAATACCCATGTGTTAGAGGATATCATGTTCAAATCAATATGGATCATGTATATTGTACCTGAGGTCTGCCCGGCATCCCTCTTTGCTTTCAACTCTTGGAGATGGACGGGACAATTCCTTGCCCAATGTCCAATCTCCCCACACTTGAAGCATGGGTCGTTAGTAGCAACCTTTTGCTTTTTCTCTTGTGGTTTGGGTGGTACCCTTACCACCCCTTTCCCCTTTCCCCAAACGGGTCCCTTACCCTTGGCAACCTTTGCCTTGGGTGCGGGATAAGGCTTTTTCTTGTTCCCACCTTCATTGATGGTGAGAACGGGTAAAACCCCTTTTACCCATGGCCGCCTCGGCCGTTTTCAGCATTGAGTGAAGCTCACCAATGCTTTTGTCCCAAGCATTCATGTTGTAGTTCAACACGAATGTCTCGAACTTCTTGGTAAGGCCATTAAGGATCAAATCCGTGGCCAATTCCTTCGAGACGGGACAGTTAAGCCTCTCGAGGCGGTCAATATGACTTTTCATCTTAAGAACATAAGATGAAACAAATTGGTTGTCGTCCATACGACATGCATGGAGTGCTCAAACCGTTTCGAAGCGCTCAACCCTCGCTTGCTGTTGGAACGTTTCCTTCAGCTGGGTTATCATGTCATAGGCTCCGTGATGTTCATACTCCTTTTGGATATCCGGAGTCATGCTCGCTAGCATGAGACAAGACACTTGGACGGAGTCCTCAGTGTACTTCAACCAATCGTTGAAGGCCTCCTGATCATCCTCGCTAGGTTGATCGGGGATAGGGTCGTCTAAAACATACGATCTTCTCTTTTGCTTGAGAACGATTCTCAAGTTTCGATACCAATCGATGAAGTTGTTATGATTTAGACGTTCCTTTTGGAGGATCGCTCGTAGAGATTGGTTGGACGCGGATGAGTTATCGGAATTATCATTATTTGAGGCCATCTACAAAATTAACAAAGTTTTATTTTAGTATTTTCGATATTGTAATTTTAATAATAAATGCCTTTTAAGGTCTTTCATATTAAAATCTAGAACCCAACATTACATTTAAATTGTGGTTAGGTGACCTTTATCCCACGTTTTAAATTAATAAGGTGGTCAACGTTTGACGATTGCAACCATTTGCAACTTCTAGAAATATGGGATCGACTTTGAAACATCATATGTAAAGTCGGCATGTTAATCCCATCAATACCATTTGGAAACCACATCGTAGGTGATCCATTTGACATGATTTGCAAATCAAGACACCCTACTTACACCCACGTGTGAGTTTGCCAAAACAAGTGGTTAGGTGACCTTTATCCCACAAATAAGGCATTCTCACCTCAAGTCACAAGTTCCCTCAAAATGGTTAGGTGACCTTTATCCCGCTTAGAGTTCCCAAGTGACTCAAGTGTTGTGTAAAAGGACGGTGTTGATCTTGTTTGAAAAAAAGTTTTAAAGGTTTCAAAATACAAGTTTAGAAAACTCTATGTACTTGTATTTGCATGCTTTCAAATACAAAGTACCCTATGGTTCTTTGATAAAACCTATTTTAATCTTTAAAATCATTAAATCATTTTAATAACTTTATATAAACTTTTAAGAACCATCAATTTTTCAGCTTGTTAATTTGTTAATGAGTTTGTTATGAAATCCCAAATATAAACCAAACAATCAATAACAACAAACAATCAACCAAGCATAAACATAAACAACCATATGAGCATATGTGCATAACCATAGCATCTAAAGTGGTCCACACTTGTTTGCCATCACAAGTGTGGTCCATAGGACATTCCTAAGGGTCACAAACAAAGCATATAGAAAACTTCCAAAAGCCTCCCACTTGAAACCGCATCCAAAATGCTCCATGTTTCTTTCATGACCTTCCTTTGTGCTTCCAATGTGAATGTCTTCATATTACAAGATATAAAGTCCTAATACAAGATATCTAGTAAAATGAAAATACACCTAATCTATTTATTACAACCCAATAATAAATAAATTACATTTGAATCAAAGCACAAACAACAAATAATACAACCCAATTGAATGAATGAATACAACCATCACAAACATCAAACAATCACAAGGTCAATAGCTAGGTTATGCACTAAAACAAGCATCTATCATATCATCCAAAATATAATGAAAACCCCACTTAAAACCACGAAATTTCAGCCAACACAAACTGAAATTTCGGTTTTATTTTGTCCAAACAAAAAAACAACAAACATGTATATCTTTCAAAGTTTAATCACAAGCATGTGTGATATGACTTTGAAAGGTTGGGGTTTCATATCATATGAACTTAGCAGCCCAAAATCAGCCTATACTAAGATTATTATCATCCTTTAAAACCTATTTAAAAGGACAAAACAAGCAAGTCATCCACATAACCGGCTCTTGATGCCATTGAGGGGTTTGTTAGAACACAAAAAAAACGAGTTTAACCTTTTAAACTTTCTGAAAATGCAGCGGAAGTTTAGCATTAAAACTAAGTTTATAATCTGAAAATGTGTTCCCTTTTGACATTCATATGTTTTAAAACAAACCCAAAATCAAAGGATCATATATGTGAATAAAACAAGCTATGAACAATATGCAAATATACATAAAATCACAGCCACAAGAAGCTGAGATAAACTACCTTTTATCCAGCAAAATTTCGACCAAAATGAGAGGAAAGATGCTTGTGATTGGGCCAAGATTCCAAGAGAGGACTCCTCAAGCTAGTATACCCCAAGCTTGATAGCACAACACTTTCTAGTTAGGGAGAAACACACCCAAAAACTCGAAAAACCCTTCCTTTTTCTGCTGAAAATCCGAGAGCAATAGAGAGAGAGGGAGAAAGTTCTTGTTTTTTTTTGCATCAGTTATGAGTTGAGTAGCTTGAGTGTTAAACTTGTATTAATGTGTTGTGTATTTTCAAGAAGGAAGGGGACCAATCCCAAGCAAATGGGCGGCCAAGACCAAAGGAAATTCAAAAGAATTTCCCTCTTAAACAAATACACAAACATATTAAACAAGTTACTAAACAATTTATACAATTAACCATTTAATTGTATAAGTTATACACCCGTTTATTTAATTTGATGTTATCTAACCTACTTAGATAACATAACAAATAATATTCTTGAACAAAATATCCCCATAAGTTGTTCCAACTCATATGCAATTTATTTAGAAAACCTATTTTCTAAATTTGGTGCGTTTATTTAATTGGATGATCATATCGTCAATTAAATAATTGTTTGTGTTTGCAAAGCTTGTTATTGGGTATAACCCGACTTGGATCATTACGTATTAACCACATCAATATTCTAAGTGTCTTGGGCACACGGAATCCAACAGAAAAAACTTTCACTCGCATAATTTGAGTGATATATAAGAAAATCTAATTTACTTGATCGTGGACCTTGGTTAGAGTTCTTATTCATTGTTCATAGATTTAGTTTCATTTATAAGGTTTGATACTTACATTTCATAAGGGTAATTTTAATTTGGATTCTTATAAGTGAATACGAATGGTTTTTTGTTCATATGAAACATCTATCGTTGACTCGATGCTCAACAAGAAATATGAGGATCGAGAGTAAGTATTTGGATTCATTGTAATGGATTTTGTAAGCTAGAGTGTTTGAAGATGGTGGTAAAGTGTTTTGGATGAATTTGGAAAGCACTAGATCAATTTTAAGGGTGATTAGTACGGTCTTGTGTTTGGATTTGATGTCGGTTTTAAACTGTACCTACATTGTTTCATTTATTAATTATAAGTGTCATTTTAGTTATTCGTATGCTTGGATTTGTTTAAATTAGTTCAAGTGTGTGTTGAGAAACGAAAATACATAGGACAATAGGTTATTACGGTACGAAGATGTTATTCGTGCTAGAAGTATTGCTATTTAACGTTTTTGTATTACTTTGTTACCACGTATTATATATTAATTCGAGACTACTTGGTTGAAAAAACTTATACTCGCATAATTTGAGTGATATATAAGAAAATCTTATTTACTTGATCGTGGACCTTGGTTTGAATCCTTATTCATTGTTCACATATTTAGTTTCATTTAATAAGGTTTGATTACTTACGTTTGATAAGGGTAATTTAAATTTGGATTACTATGAGTTAATACGAATGGTTAATTGGTCGTATGAAACATCTATCAATGACTCGGTGCTCAACAAGACAAATATGAGGATCGAGATAAGTATTTGGATTCATGGTAGTGGATTTTGTAAGCTAGAGTGTTTGAAGATGTGGTAGAGTGTTTTGGATGAGTATGGAAAGCACTAGATCAATTTTAAGGGTGATTAGTACGGTCTTGTGTTTGGATTTGATTTTGGTTTAAACTGTACCTACATTGTTTCATTTATTAATTATAAGTGTCATTTTAGTTATTCGTATGCTTGGATTTGTTTAAATTAGTTCAAGAGTGTGTTGAGATTCGAAAATACATGGACAGTAGATTGTTACGGTACGAAGAAGTTATCCGTGCTAGAAGTATTGATATTTAACGTTTTGTATACTTACTTGGTTTTCCATGTATTATTTAGCTTTAAAGATTACTTAGTTGAAAAAACTTTCACTCGCATAATTTGAGTGATATATAAGAAAATCTAATTTACTTGATCGTGGACCTTGGTTTGAGTTCTTATTCATTGTTCATAGATTATTTTCATTTATAAGGTTTGATACTTACATTTCATAAGGGTAATTTTAATTTGGATTTATAAGTGAATACGAATGGTTTTTTGGTCATATGAAACATCTATCGTTGACTCGATGCTCAACAAGAAATATGAGGATCGAGAGTAAGTATTTGGATTCATTGTAATGGATTTTGTAAGCTAGAGTGTTTGAAGATGGTGGTAGAGTGTTTTGGATGAATTTGAAAGCACTAGATCAATTTTAAGGGTGATTAGTACGGTCTTGTGTTTGGATTTGATTTCGGTTTAAACTGTACCTACATTGTTTCATTTATTAATTATAAGTGTCATTTTAGTTATTCGTATGCTTGGATTTGTTTAAATTAGTTCATGAGTGTTTGAGAAACGAAAATACATAGGACAATAGGTTATTACGGTACGAAGAAGTTATCCGTGCTAGAAGTATTGCTATTTAACGTTTTTGTATACTTACTTTGTTACCATGTATTATATTGATTTCGAGACTACTTGTTGAAAAAACTTATACTCGCATAATTGAGTGATATATAAGAAAATCTTATTTACTTGATCGTGGACCTTGGTTTGAGTTCTTATTCATTGTTCACATATTTAGTTTCATTTAATAAGGTTTGATTACTTACGTTTGATGAGGGTAATTTAAATTGGATTACTATGAGTTAATCGAATGGTTAATTGGTCGTATGAAACATCTATCATGACTCGGTGCTCAACAAGAAATATGAGGATCGAGAGTAAGTATTTGGATTCATTGTAGTGGATTTTGTAAGCTAGAGTGTTTGAAGATGGTGGTAGAGTGTTTTGGATGAGTATGGAAAGCACTAGATCAATTTAAGGGTGATTAGTACGGTCTTGTGTTTGGATTTGATTTTGGTTTAAACTGTACCTACATTGTTTCATTTATTAATTATAAGTGTCATTTTAGTTATTCGTATGCTTGGATTTGTTTAAATTAGTTCAAGAGTGTGTTGAGATTCGAAAATACATAGGACAGTAGATTGTTACGGTACGAAGAAGTTATCCGTGCTAGAAGTATTGATATTTAACGTTTTTGTATACTTACTTTGTTCCATGTATTATGTTTAGCTTTAAAGATTACTTAGTTGAAAAAACTTTCACTCGCATAATTTGAGTGATATATAAGAAAATCTAATTTACTTGATCGTGGACCTTGGTTTGAGTTCTTATTCATTGTTCATAGATTTAGTTTCATTTATAAGGTTTGATACTTACATTTCATAAGGGTAATTTTAATTTGGATTCTTATAAGTGAATACGAATGGTTTTTTGGTCATATGAAACATCTATCGTTGACTCGATGCTCAACAAGAAATATGAGGATCGAGAGTAAGTATTTGGATTCATTGTAATGGATTTTGTAAGCTAGAGTGTTTGAAGATGGTGGTAGAGTGTTTTGGATGAATTTGGAAAGCACTAGATCAATTTTAAGGGTGATTAGTACGGTCTTGTGTTTGGATTTGATTTCGGTTTAAACTGTACCTACATTGTTTCATTTATTAATTATAAGTGTCATTTTAGTTATTCGTATGCTTGGATTTGTTTAAATTAGTTCATGAGTGTTTTGAGAAACGAAAATACATAGGACAATAGGTTATTACGGTACGAAGAAGTTATCCGTGCTAGAAGTATTGCTATTTAACGTTTTTGTATACTTACTTTGTTACCATGTATTATATTTGATTTCGAGACTACTTGGTTGAAAAAACTTATACTCGCATAATTTGAGTGATATATAAGAAAATCTTATTTACTTGATCGTGGACCTTGGTTTGAGTTCTATTCATTGTTCACAGATTTAGTTTCATTTAATAAGGTTTGATTACTTACGTTTGATGAGGGTAATTTAAATTTGGATTACTATGAGTTAATACGAATGGTTAATTGGTCGTATGAAACATCTATCGTTGACTCTGTGCTCAACAAGAAATATGAGGATCGAGAGTAAGTATTGGATTCATTGTAGTGGATTTTGAAGCTAGAGTGTTTGAAGATGGTGGTAGAGTGTTTTGGATGAGTATGGAAAGCACTAGATCAATTTTAAGGGTGATTAGTACGGTCTTGTGTTTGGATTTGATTTCGGTTTAAACTGTACCTACATTGTTTCATTTATTAATTATAAGTGTCATTTTAGTTATTCGTATGCTTGGATTTGTTTAAATTAGTTCAAGAGTGTGTTGAGATTCGAAAATACATAGGACAGTAGATTGTTACGGTACGAAGAAGTTATCCGTGCTAGAAGTATTGATATTTAACGTTTTTGTATACTTACTTTGTTTCCCATGTATTATGTTTAGCTTTAAAGATTACTTAGTTGAAAAAACTTTCACTCGCATAATTTGAGTGATATATAAGAAAATCTAATTTACTTGATCGTGGACCTTGGTTTGAGTTCTTATTCATTGTTCATAGATTTAGTTTCATTTATAAGGTTTGATACTTACATTTCATAAGGGTAATTTTAATTTGGATTCTTATAAGTGAATACGAATGGTTTTTTGGTCATATGAAACATCTATCGTTGACTCGATGCTCAACAAGAAATATGAGGATCGAGAGTAAGTATTTGGATTCATTGTAATGGATTTTGTAAGCTAGAGTGTTTGAAGATGGTGGTAGAGTGTTTTGGATGAATTGGAAAGCACTAGATCAATTTTAAGGGTGATTAGTACGGTCTTGTGTTTGGATTTGATTTCGGTTTAAACTGTACCTACATTGTTTCATTTATTAATTATAAGTGTCATTTTAGTTATTCGTATGCTTGGATTTGTTTAAATTAGTTCATGAGTGTTTTGAGAAACGAAAATACATAGGACAATAGGTTATTACGGTACGAAGAAGTTATCCGTGCTAGAAGTATTGCTATTTAACGTTTTGTATACTTACTTTGTTACCATGTATTATATTTGATTTCGAGACTACTTGGTTGAAAAAACTTATACTCGCATAATTTGAGTGATATATAAGAAAATCTTATTTACTTGATCGTGGACCTTGGTTTGAGTTCTTATTCATTGTTCACAGATTTAGTTTCATTTAATAAGGTTTGATTACTTACGTTGATGAGGGTAATTTAAATTTGGATTACTATGAGTTAATACGAATGGTTAATTGGTCGTATGAAACATCTATCGTGACTCGGTGCTCAACAAGAAATATGAGGATCGAGAGTAAGTATTTGGATTCATTGTAGTGGATTTTGTAAGCTAGAGTGTTTGAAGATGGTGGTAGAGTGTTTTGGATGAGTATGGAAAGCACTAGATCAATTTTAAGGGTGATTAGTACGGTCTTGTGTTTGGATTTGATTTTGGTTTAAACTGTACCTACATTGTTTCATTTATTAATTATAAGTGTCATTTTAGTTATTCGTATGCTTGGATTTGTTTAAATTAGTTCAAGAGTGTGTTGAGATTCGAAAATACATAGGACAGTAGATTGTTACGGTACGAAGAAGTTATCCGTGCTAGAAGTATTGATATTTAACGTTTTTGTATACTTACTTTGTTTCCCATGTATTATGTTTAGCTTTAAAGATTACTTAGTTGAAAAAAACTTTACTCGCAAATTTGAGTGATATATAAGAAAATCTAATTTACTTGATCGTGGACCTTGGTTTGAGTTCTTATTCATTGTTCATAGATTTAGTTTCATTTATAAGGTTTGATACTTACATTTCATAAGGGTAATTTTAATTTGGATTCTTATAAGTGAATACGAATGGTTTTTTGGTCATATGAAACATCTATCGTTGACTCGATGCTCAACAAGAAATATGAGGATCGAGAGTAAGTATTTGGATTCATTGTAATGGATTTTGTAAGCTAGAGTGTTTGAAGATGGTGGTAGAGTGTTTTGGATGAATTTGGAAAGCACTAGATCAATTTAAGGGTGATTAGTACGGTCTTGTGTTTGGATTTGATTTCGGTTTAAACTGTACCTACATTGTTTCATTTATTAATTATAAGTGTCATTTTAGTTATTCGTATGCTTGGATTTGTTTAAATTAGTTCATGAGTGTTTGAGAAACGAAAATACATAGGACAATAGGTTATTACGGTACGAAGAAGTTATCCGTGCTAGAAGTATTGCTATTTAACGTTTTTGTATACTTACTTTGTTACCATGTATTATATTTGATTTCGAGACTACTTGGTTGAAAAAACTTATACTCGCATAATTTGAGTGATATAAGAAAATCTTATTTACTTGATCGTGGACCTTGGTTTGAGTTCTATTCATTGTTCACAGATTTAGTTTCATTTATAAGGTTTGATTACTTACGTTTGATGAGGGTAATTTAAATTTGGATTACTATGAGTTAATACGAATGGTTAATTGGTCGTATGAAACATCTATCGTTGACTCGGTGCTCAACAAGAAATATGAGGATCGAGAGTAAGTATTTGGATTCATTGTAGTGGATTTTGTAAGCTAGAGTGTTTGAAGATGGTGGTAGAGTGTTTTGGATGAGTATGGAAAGCACTAGATCAATTTTAAGGGTGATTAGTACGGTCTTGTGTTTGGATTTGATTTTGGTTTAAACTGTACCTACATTGTTTCATTTATTAATTATAAGTGTCATTTTAGTTATTCGTATGCTTGGATTTGTTTAAATTAGTTCAAGAGTGTGTTGAGATTCGAAAATACATAGGACAGTAGATTGTTACGGTACGAAGAAGTTATCCGTGCTAGAAGTATTGATATTTAACGTTTTGTATACTTACTTTGTTTCCCATGTATTATGTTTAGCTTTAAAGATTACTTAGTTGAAAAAACTTTACTCGCATAATTTGAGTGATATATAAGAAAATCTAATTTACTTGATCGTGGACCTTGGTTTGAGTTCTTATTCATTGTTCATAGATTTAGTTTCATTTATAAGGTTTGATACTTACATTTCATAAGGGTAATTTTAATTTGGATTCTTATAAGTGAATACGAATGGTTTTTGGTCATATGAAACATCTATCGTTGACTCGATGCTCAACAAGAAATATGAGGATCGAGAGTAAGTATTTGGATTCATTGTAATGGATTTTGTAAGCTAGAGTGTTTGAAGATGGTGGTAGAGTGTTTTGGATGAATTTGGAAAGCACTAGATCAATTTTAAGGGTGATTAGTACGGTCTTGTGTTTGGATTTGATTTCGGTTTAAACTGTACCTACATTGTTTCATTTATTAATTATAAGTGTCATTTTAGTTATTCGTATGCTTGGATTTGTTTAAATTAGTTCATGAGTGTTTTGAGAAACGAAAATACATAGGACAATAGGTTATTACGGTACGAAGAAGTTATCCGTGCTAGAAGTATTGCTATTTAACTTTTGTATACTTACTTTGTTACCATGTATTATATTTTGATTTCGAGACTACTTGGTTGAAAAAACTTATACTCGCATAATTTGAGTGATATATAAGAAAATCTTATTTACTTGATCGTGGACCTTGGTTTGAGTTCTTATTCATTGTTCACATATTTAGTTTCATTTAATAAGGTTTGATTACTTACGTTTGATGAGGGTAATTAAATTTGGATTACTATGAGTTAATACGAATGGTTAATTGGTCGTATGAAACATCTATCAATGACTCGGTGCTCAACAAGAAATATGAGGATCGAGAGTAAGTATTTGGATTCATTGTAGTGGATTTTGTAAGCTAGAGTGTTTGAAGATGGTGGTAGAGTGTTTTGGATGAGTATGGAAAGCACTAGATCAATTTTAAGGGTGATTAGTACGGTCTTGTGTTTGGATTTGATTTTGGTTTAAACTGTACCTACATTGTTTCATTTATTAATTATAAGTGTCATTTTAGTTATTCGTATGCTTGGATTTGTTTAAATTAGTTCAAGAGTGTGTTGAGATTCGAAAATACATAGGACAGTAGATTGTTACGGTACGAAGAAGTTATCCGTGCTAGAAGTATTGATATTTAACGTTTTGTATACTTACTTTGTTCCCATGTATTATGTTTAGCTTTAAAGATTACTTAGTTGAAAAAACTTTCTCGCATAATTTGAGTGATATATAAGAAAATCTAATTTACTTGATCGTGGACCTTGGTTTGAGTTCTTATTCATTGTTCATAGATTTAGTTTCATTTATAAGGTTTGATACTTACATTTCATAAGGGTAATTTTATTTGGATTCTTATAAGTGAATACGAATGGTTTTTGGTCATATGAAACATCTATCGTTGACTCGATGCTCAACAGAAATATGAGGATCGAGTAAGTATTTGGATTCATTGTAATGGATTTTGTAAGCTAGAGTGTTTGAAGATGGTGGTAGAGTGTTTGGATGAATTTGGAAAGCACTAGATCAATTTTAAGGGTGATTAGTACGGTCTTGTGTTTGGATTTGATTTCGGTTTAAACTGTACCTACATTGTTTCATTTATTAATTATAAGTGTCATTTTAGTTATTCGTATGCTTGGATTTGTTTAAATTAGTTCATGAGTGTTTTGAGAAACGAAAATACATAGGACAATAGGTTATTACGGTACGAAGAAGTTATCCGTGCTAGAAGTATTGCTATTTAACGTTTTTGTATACTTACTTTGTTACCATGTATTATATTTGATTTCGAGACTACTTGGTTGAAAAAACTTATACTCGCATAATTTGAGTGATATATAAGAAAATCTTATTTACTTGATCGTGGACCTTGGTTTGAGTTCTTATTCATTGTTCACAGATTTAGTTTCATTTAATAAGGTTTGATTACTTACGTTTGATGAGGGTAATTTAAATTTGGATTACTATGAGTTAATCGAATGGTTAATTGGTCGTATGAAACATCTATCGTTGACTCGGTGCTCAACAAGAAATATGAGGATCGAGAGTAAGTATTTGGATTCATTGTAGTGGATTTTGTAAGCTAGAGTGTTTGAAGATGGTGGTAGAGTGTTTTGGATGAGTATGGAAAGCACTAGATCAATTTTAAGGGTGATTAGTACGGTCTTGTGTTTGGATTTGATTTTGGTTTAAACTGTACCTACATTGTTTCATTTATTAATTATAAGTGTCATTTTAGTTATTCGTATGCTTGGATTTGTTTAAATTAGTTCAAGAGTGTGTGAGATTCGAAAAAATACATAGGACAGTAGATTGTTACGGTACGAAGAAGTTATCCGTGCTAGAAGTATTGATATTTAACGTTTTTGTATACTTACTTTGTTTCCCATGTATTATGTTAGCTTTAAAGATTACTTAGTTGAAAAAACTTTCACTCGCATAATTTGAGTGATATATAAGAAAATCTAATTTACTTGATCGTGGACCTGGTTTGAGTTCTTATTCATTGTTCATAGATTTAGTTTCATTTATAAGGTTTGATACTTACATTTCATAAGGGTAATTTTAATTTGGATTCTATAAGTGAATACGAATGGTTTTTGGTCATATGAAACATCTATCGTTGACTCGATGCTCAACAAGAAATATGAGGATCGAGAGTAAGTAATTGTATTGGAATTTAATTTAATATGATTCATGTAATGGATTTTGTAAGCTAGAGTGTTTGAAGATGGTGGTAGAGGTTTTGGATGAATTGGAAAGCACTAGATCAATTTTAAGGGTGATTAGTACGGTCTTGTGTTTGGATTTGATTTCGGTTTAAACTGTACCTACATTGTTTCATTTATTAATTATAAGTGTCATTTTAGTTATTCGTATGCTTGGATTTGTTTAAATTAGTTCATGATAATGAAAATACATAGGACAATAGGTTATTACGGTACGAAGAAGTTATTCGTGCTAGAAGTATTGCTATTTAACGTTTTTGTATACTTACTTTGTTACCATGTATTATATTTTGATTTCGAGACTACTTGGTTGAAAAAACTTATACTCGCATAATTTGAGTGATATATAAGAAAATCTTATTTACTTGATCGTGGACCTTGGTTTGAGTTCTAATTCATTGTTCACAGATTTAGTTTCATTTAATAAGGTTTGATTACTTACGTTTGATGAGGGTAATTTAAATTGGATTACTATGAGTTAATACGAATGGTTAATTGGTCGTATGAAACATCTATCGTGACTCGTGCTCAACAAGAAATATGAGGATCGAGAGTAAGTACTTGGATTCATTGTAGTGGATTTTGTAAGCTAGAGTGTTTGAAGATGGTGGTAGAGTGTTTTGGATGAGTATGGAAAGCACTAGATCAATTTTAAGGGTGATTAGTACGGTCTTGTGTTTGGATTTGATTTCGGTTTAAACTGTACCTACATTGTTTCATATTAATTATAAGTGTCATTTTAGTTATTCGTATGCTTGGATTTGTTTAAATTAGTTCAAGAGTGTGTTGAGATTCGAAAATACATAGGACAGTAGATTGTTACGGTACGAAGAAGTTATCCGTGCTAGAAGTATTGATATTTAACGTTTTTGTATACTTACTTTGTTTCCCATGTATTATGTTTAGCTTTAAAGATTACTTAGTTGAAAAAACTTTCACTCGCATAATTTGAGTGATATATAAGAAAATCTAATTTACTTGATCGTGGACCTTGGTTTGAGTTCTTATTCATTGTTCATAGATTTAGTTTCATTTATAAGGTTTGATACTTACATTTCATAAGGGTAATTTTAATTTGGATTCTTATAAGTGAATACGAATGGTTTTTTTGTCATATGAAACATCTATCGTTGACTCGATGCTCAACAAGAAATATGAGGATCGAGAGTAAGTATTTGGATTCATTGTAATGGATTTTGTAAGCTAGAGTGTTTGAAGATGGTGGTAGAGTGTTTTGGATGAAGTTGGAAAGCACTAGATCAATTTAAGGGTGATTAGTACGGTCTTGTGTTTGGATTTGATTTCGGTTTAAACTGTACCTACATTGTTTCATTTATTAATTATAAGTGTCATTTTAGTTATTCGTATGCTTGGATTTGTTTAAATTAGTTCATGAGTGTTTTGAGAAACGAAAATACATAGGACAATAGGTTATTACGGTACGAAGAAGTTATCCGTGCTAGAAGTATTGCTATTTAACGTTTTTGTATACTTACTTTGTTACCATGTATTATATTTTGATTTCGAGACTACTTGGTTGAAAAAACTTATACTCGCATAATTTGAGTGATATATAAGAAAATCTTATTTACTTGATCGTGGACCTTGGTTTGAGTTCTTATTCATTGTCACATATTTAGTTTCATTTAATAAGGTTTGATTACTTACGTTTGATGAGGGTAATTTAAATTTGGATTACTATGAGTTAATACGAATGGTTAATTGGTCGTATGAAACATCTATCGTTGACTCGTGCTCAACAAGAAATATGAGGATCGAGAGTAAGTATTTGGATTCATTGTAGTGGATTTTGTAAGCTAGAGTGTTTGAAGATGGTGGTAGAGTGTTTTGGATGAGTATGGAAAGCACTAGATCAATTTTAAGGGTGATTAGTACGGTCTTGTGTTTGGATTTGATTTGGTTTAAACTGTACCTACATTGTTTCATTTATTAATTATAAGTGTCATTTTAGTTATTCGTATGCTTGGATTTGTTTAAATTAGTTCAAGAGTGTGTTGAGATTCGAAAATACATAGGACAGTAGATTTTACGGTACGAAGAAGTTATCCGTGCTAGAAGTATTGATATTTAACGTTTTTGTTACTTTATTACTTGTTTCCCATGTATATTTTAGCTTTATTACTTGTTGAAAAAACTTTCACTCGCATAATTTGAGTGATATATAAGAAAATCTAATTTACTTGATCGTGGACCTTGGTTTGAGTTCTTATTCATTGTTCATAGATTTAGTTTCATTTATAAGGTTTGATACTTACATTTCATAAGGGTAATTTTAATTTGGATTCTTATAAGTGAATACGAATGGTTTTGGTCATATGAAACATCTATCGTTGACTCGATGCTCAACAAGAAATATGAGGATCGAGAGTAAGTATTTGGATTCATTGTAATGGATTTTGTAAGCTAGAGTGTTTGAAGATGGTGGTAGCGTGTTTTGGATGAATTTGGAAAGCACTACATCAATTTTAAGGGTGATTAGTACGGTCTTGTGTTTGGATTTGATTTCGGTTTAAACTGTACCTACATTGTTTCATTTATTAATTATAAGTGTCATTTTAGTTATTCGTATGCTTGGATTTGTTTAAATTAGTTCATGATAATGAAAATACATAGGACAATAGGTTATTACGGTACGAAGAAGTTATTCGTGCTAGAAGTATTGCTATTTAACGTTTTTGTATACTTACTTTGTTACCATGTATTATATTTTGATTTCGAGACTACTTGGTTGAAAAAACTTATACTCGCATAATTTGAGTGATATATAAGAAAATCTTATTTACTTGATCGTGGACCTTGGTTTGAGTTCTAATTCATTGTTCACAGATTTAGTTTCATTTAATAAGGTTTGATTACTTACGTTTGATGAGGGTAATTTAAATTTGGATTACTAGAGTTAATCGAATGGTTAATTGGTCGTATGAAACATCTATCGTTGACTCGTGCTCAACAAGAAATATGAGGATCGAGAGTAAGTATTTGGATTCATTGTAGTGGATTTGTAAGCTAGAGTGTTTGAAGATGGTGGTAGAGTGTTTTGGATGAGTATGGAAAGCACTAGATCAATTTTAAGGGTGATTAGTACGGTCTTCGGTTGGATATGATTTCGGTTTAAACTGTACCTACATTGTTCACTTTATTTAATTATAAGTGTCATTTTAGTTATTCGTATGCTTGGATTTGTTTAAATTAGTTCAAGAGTGTGTTGAGATTCGAAAATACATAGGACAGTAGATTGTTACGGTACGAAGAAGTTATCCGTGCTAGAAGTATTGATATTTAACGTTTTTGTATACTTACTTTGTTTCCCATGTATTATGTTTAGCTTTAAAGATTACTTAGTTGAAAAAACTTTCACTCGCATAATTTGAGTGATATATAAGAAAATCTAATTTACTTGATCGTGGACCTTGGTTTGAGTTCTTATTCATTGTTCATAGATTTAGTTTCATTTATAAGGTTTGATACTTACATTTCATAAGGGTAATTTTAATTTGGATTCTTATAAGTGAATACGAATGGTTTTTTGGTCATATGAAACATCTATCGTTGACTCGATGCTCAACAAGAAATATGAGGATCGAGAGTAAGTATTTGGATTCATTGTAATGGATTTTGTAAGCTAGAGTGTTTGAAGATGGTGGTAGAGTGTTTTGGATGAATTTGGAAAGCACTAGATCAATTTTAAGGGTGATTAGTACGGTCTTGTGTTTGGATTTGATTTCGGTTTAAACTGTACCTACATTGTTTCATTTATTAATTATAAGTGTCATTTTAGTTATTCGTATGCTTGGATTTGTTTAAATTAGTTCATGAGTGTTTTGAGAAACGAAAATACATAGGACAATAGGTTATTACGGTACGAAGAAGTTATCCGTGCTAGAAGTATTGCTATTTAACGTTTTTGTATACTTACTTTGTTACCATGTATTATATTTTGATTTCGAGACTACTTGGTTGAAAAAACTTATACTCGCATAATTTGAGTGATATATAAGAAAATCTTATTTACTTGATCGTGGACCTTGGTTTGAGTTCTATTCATTGTTCACAGATTTAGTTTCATTTAATAAGGTTTGATTACTTACGTTTGATGAGGGTAATTTAAATTTGGATTACTATGAGTTAATTCGAATGGTTAATTGGTCGTATGAAACATCTATCGTTGACTCGGTGCTCAACAAGAAATATGAGGATCGAGAGTAAGTATTTGGATTCATTGTAGTGGATTTTGTAAGCTAGAGTGTTTGAAGATGGTGGTAGAGTGTTTTGGATGAGTATGGAAAGCACTAGATCAATTTTAAGGGTGATTAGTACGGTCTTGTGTTTGGATTTGATTTCGGTTTAAACTGTACCTACATTGTTTCATTTATTAATTATAAGTGTCATTTTAGTTATTCGTATGCTTGGATTTGTTTAAATTAGTTCAAGAGTGTGTTGAGATTCGAAAATACATAGGACAGTAGATTGTTACGGTACGAAGAAGTTATCCGTGCTAGAAGTATTGATATTTAACGTTTTTGTATACTTACTTTGTTTCCCATGTATTATGTTTAGCTTTAAAGATTACTTAGTTGAAAAAACTTTCACTCGCATAATTTGAGTGATATATAAGAAAATCTAATTTACTTGATCGTGGACCTTGGTTTGAGTTCTTATTCATTGTTCATAGATTTAGTTTCATTTATAAGGTTTGATACTTACATTTCATAAGGGTAATTTTAATTTGGATTCTTATAAGTGAATACGAATGGTTTTTTGGTCATATGAAACATCTATCGTTGACTCGATGCTCAACAAGAAATATGAGGATCGAGAGTAAGTATTTGGATTCATTGTAATGGATTTTGTAAGCTAGAGTGTTTGAAGATGGTGGTAGAGTGTTTTGGATGAATTTGGAAAGCACTAGATCAATTTTAAGGGTGATTAGTACGGTCTTGTGTTTGGATTTGATTTCGGTTTAAACTGTACCTACATTGTTTCATTTATTAATTATAAGTGTCATTTTAGTTATTCGTATGCTTGGATTTGTTTAAATTAGTTCATGAGTGTTTTGAGAAACGAAAATACATAGGACAATAGGTTATTACGGTACGAAGAAGTTATCCGTGCTAGAAGTATTGCTATTTAACGTTTTTGTATACTTACTTTGTTACCATGTATTATATTTTGATTTCGAGACTACTTGGTTGAAAAAACTTATACTCGCATAATTTGAGTGATATATAAGAAAATCTTATTTACTTGATCGTGGACCTTGGTTTGAGTTCTATTCATTGTTCACAGATTTAGTTTCATTTAATAAGGTTTGATTACTTACGTTTGATGAGGGTAATTTAAATTTGGATTACTATGAGTTAATTCGAATGGTTAATTGGTCGTATGAAACATCTATCGTTGACTCGTGCTCAACAAGAAATATGAGGATCGAGAGTAAGTATTTGGATTCATTGTAGTGGATTTTGTAAGCTAGAGTGTTTGAAGATGGTGGTAGAGTGTTTTGGATGAGTATGGAAAGCACTAGATCAATTTTAAGGGTGATTAGTACGGTCTTGTGTTTGGATTTGATTTCGGTTTAAACTGTACCTACATTGTTTCATTTATTAATTATAAGTGTCATTTTAGTTATTCGTATGCTTGGATTTGTTTAAATTAGTTCAAGAGTGTGTTGAGATTCGAAAATACATAGGACAGTAGATTGTTACGGTACGAAGAAGTTATCCGTGCTAGAAGTATTGATATTTAACGTTTTTGTATACTTACTTTGTTTCCCATGTATTATGTTTAGCTTTAAAGATTACTTAGTTGAAAAAACTTTCACTCGCATAATTTGAGTGATATATAAGAAAATCTAATTTACTTGATCGTGGACCTTGGTTTGAGTTCTTATTCATTGTTCATAGATTTAGTTTCATTTATAAGGTTTGATACTTACATTTCATAAGGGTAATTTTAATTTGGATTCTTATAAGTGAATACGAATGGTTTTTTGGTCATATGAAACATCTATCGTTGACTCGATGCTCAACAAGAAATATGAGGATCGAGAGTAAGTATTTGGATTCATTGTAATGGATTTTGTAAGCTAGAGTGTTTGAAGATGGTGGTAGAGTGTTTTGGATGAATTTGGAAAGCACTAGATCAATTTTAAGGGTGATTAGTACGGTCTTGTGTTTGGATTTGATTTCGGTTTAAACTGTACCTACATTGTTTCATTTATTAATTATAAGTGTCATTTTAGTTATTCGTATGCTTGGATTTGTTTAAATTAGTTCATGAGTGTTTTGAGAAACGAAAATACATAGGACAATAGGTTATTACGGTACGAAGAAGTTATCCGTGCTAGAAGTATTGCTATTTAACGTTTTTGTATACTTACTTTGTTACCATGTATTATATTTTGATTTCGAGACTACTTGGTTGAAAAAACTTATACTCGCATAATTTGAGTGATATATAAGAAAATCTTATTTACTTGATCGTGGACCTTGGTTTGAGTTCTAATTCATTGTTCACAGATTTAGTTTCATTTAATAAGGTTTGATTACTTACGTTTGATGAGGGTAATTTAAATTTGGATTACTATGAGTTAATTCGAATGGTTAATTGGTCGTATGAAACATCTATCGTTGACTCTGTGCTCAACAAGAAATATGAGGATCGAGAGTAAGTATTTGGATTCATTGTAGTGGATTTTGTAAGCTAGAGTGTTTGAAGATGGTGGTAGAGTGTTTTGGATGAGTATGGAAAGCACTAGATCAATTTTAAGGGTGATTAGTACGGTCTTGTGTTTGGATATGATTTCGGTTTAAACTGTACCTACATTGTTTCATTTATTAATTATAAGTGTCATTTTAGTTATTCGTATGCTAGGATTTGTTTAAATTAGTTCAAGAGTGTGTTGAGATTCGAAAATACATAGGACAGTAGATTGTTACGGTACGAAGAAGTTATCCGTGCTAGAAGTATTGATATTTAACGTTTTTGTATACTTACTTTGTTTCCCATGTATTATGTTTAGCTTTAAAGATTACTTAGTTGAAAAAACTTTCACTCGCATAATTTGAGTGATATATAAGAAAATCTAATTTACTTGATCGTGGACCTTGGTTTGAGTTCTTATTCATTGTTCATAGATTTAGTTTCATTTATAAGGTTTGATACTTACATTTCATAAGGGTAATTTTAATTTGGATTCTTATAAGTGAATACGAATGGTTTTTTGGTCATATGAAACATCTATCGTTGACTCGATGCTCAACAAGAAATATGAGGATCGAGAGTAAGTATTTGGATTCATTGTAATGGATTTTGTAAGCTAGAGTGTTTGAAGATGGTGGTAGAGTGTTTTGGATGAATTTGGAAAGCACTAGATCAATTTTAAGGGTGATTAGTACGGTCTTGTGTTTGGATTTGATTTCGGTTTAAACTGTACCTACATTGTTTCATTTATTAATTATAAGTGTCATTTTAGTTATTCGTATGCTTGGATTTGTTTAAATTAGTTCATGAGTGTTTTGAGAAACGAAAATACATAGGACAATAGGTTATTACGGTACGAAGAAGTTATCCGTGCTAGAAGTATTGCTATTTAACGTTTTTGTATACTTACTTTGTTACCATGTATTATATTTTGATTTCGAGACTACTTGGTTGAAAAAACTTATACTCGCATAATTTGAGTGATATATAAGAAAATCTTATTTACTTGATCGTGGACCTTGGTTTGAGTTCTATTCATTGTTCACAGATTTAGTTTCATTTAATAAGGTTTGATTACTTACGTTTGATGAGGGTAATTTAAATTTGGATTACTATGAGTTAATACGAATGGTTAATTGGTCGTATGAAACATCTATCGTTGACTCTGTGCTCAACAAGAAATATGAGGATCGAGAGTAAGTATTTGGATTCATTGTAGTGGATTTTGTAAGCTAGAGTGTTTGAAGATGGTGGTAGAGTGTTTTGGATGAGTATGGAAAGCACTAGATCAATTTTAAGGGTGATTAGTACGGTCTTGTGTTTGGATTTGATTTCGGTTTAAACTGTACCTACATTGTTTCATTTATTAATTATAAGTGTCATTTTAGTTATTCGTATGCTTGGATTTGTTTAAATTAGTTCAAGAGTGTGTTGAGATTCGAAAATACATAGGACAGTAGATTGTTACGGTACGAAGAAGTTATCCGTGCTAGAAGTATTGATATTTAACGTTTTTGTATACTTACTTTGTTTCCCATGTATTATGTTTAGCTTTAAAGATTACTTAGTTGAAAAAACTTTCACTCGCATAATTTGAGTGATATATAAGAAAATCTAATTTACTTGATCGTGGACCTTGGTTTGAGTTCTTATTCATTGTTCATAGATTTAGTTTCATTTATAAGGTTTGATACTTACATTTCATAAGGGTAATTTTAATTTGGATTCTTATAAGTGAATACGAATGGTTTTTTGGTCATATGAAACATCTATCGTTGACTCGATGCTCAACAAGAAATATGAGGATCGAGAGTAAGTATTTGGATTCATTGTAATGGATTTTGTAAGCTAGAGTGTTTGAAGATGGTGGTAGAGTGTTTTGGATGAATTTGGAAAGCACTAGATCAATTTTAAGGGTGATTAGTACGGTCTTGTGTTTGGATTTGATTTCGGTTTAAACTGTACCTACATTGTTTCATTTATTAATTATAAGTGTCATTTTAGTTATTCGTATGCTTGGATTTGTTTAAATTAGTTCATGAGTGTTTTGAGAAACGAAAATACATAGGACAATAGGTTATTACGGTACGAAGAAGTTATCCGTGCTAGAAGTATTGCTATTTAACGTTTTTGTATACTTACTTTGTTACCATGTATTATATTTTGATTTCGAGACTACTTGGTTGAAAAAACTTATACTCGCATAATTTGAGTGATATATAAGAAAATCTTATTTACTTGATCGTGGACCTTGGTTTGAGTTCTTATTCATTGTTCACAGATTTAGTTTCATTTAATAAGGTTTGATTACTTACGTTTGATAAGGGTAATTTAAATTTGGATTACTATGAGTTAATACGAATGGTTAATTGGTCGTATGAAACATCTATCGTTGACTCGGTGCTCAACAAGAAATATGAGGATCGAGAGTAAGTATTTGGATTCATTGTAGTGGATTTTGTAAGCTAGAGTGTTTGAAGATGGTGGTAGAGTGTTTTGGATGAGTATGGAAAGCACTAGATCAATTTTATGGGTGATTAGTACGGTCTTGTGTTTGGATATGATTTTGGTTTAAACTGTACCTACATTGTTTCATTCATTAATTATAAGTGTCATTTTAGTTATTCGTATGCTTGGATTTGTTTAAATTAGTTCAAGAGTGTGTTGAGATTCGAAAATACATAGGACAGTAGATTGTTACGGTACGAAGAAGTTATCCGTGCTAGAAGTATTGATATTTAACGTTTTTTGTATACTTACTTTGTTTCCCATGTATGATGTTTAGCTTTAAAGATTACTTAGTTGAAAAAACTTTTACTAGCATAATTTGAGTGATATATAAGAAATCTAATTTACTTGATCGTGGACCTTGGTTTGAGTTCTTATTCATTTTTCATAGATTTAGTTTCATTTATAAGGTTTGATACTTACATTTCATAAGGGTAATTTAAATTTGGATTCTTATAAGTGTATACGAATGGTTTTTTGGTCATATGAAACATCTATCGTTGACTCGATGCTCAACAAGAAATATGAGGATCGAGAGTAAGTATTTGGATTCATTGTAATGGATTTTGTAAGCTAGAGTGTTTGAAGATGGTGGTAGAGTGTTTTGGATGAATTTGGAAAGCACTAGATCAATTTTAAGGGTGATTAGTACGGTCTTGTGTTTGGATTTGATTTCGGTTTAAACTGTACCTACATTGTTTCATTTATTAATTATAAGTGTCATTTTAGTTATTCGTATGCTTGGATTTGTTTAAATTAGTTCATGAGTGTTTGAGAAACGAAAATACATAGGACAATAGGTTATTACGGTACGAAGAAGTTATCCGTGCTAGAAGTATTGCTATTTAACGTTTTTGTATACTTACTTTGTTACCATGTATTATATTTTGATTTCGAGACTACTTGGTTGAAAAAACTTATACTCGCATAATTTGAGTGATATATAAGAAAATCTTATTTACTTGATCGTGGACCTTGGTTTGAGTTCTATTCATTGTTCACATATTTAGTTTCATTTAATAAGGTTTGATTACTTACGTTTGATGAGGGTAATTTAATTTGGATTACTATGAGTTAATTCGAATGGTTAATTGGTCGTATGAAACATCTATCGTGACTCTGGTGCTCAACAAGAAATATGAGGATCGAGAGTAAGTATTTGGATTCATTGTAGTGGATTTTGTAAGCTAGAGTGTTTGAAGATGGTGGTAGAGTGTTTTGGATGAGTATGGAAAGCACTAGATCAATTTTAAGGGTGATTAGTACGGTCTTGTGTTTGGATTTGATTTTGGTTTAAACTGTACCTACATTGTTTCATTTATTAATTATAAGTGTCATTTTAGTTATTCGTATGCTTGGATTTGTTTAAATTAGTTCAAGAGTGTGTTGAGATTCGAAAATACATAGGACAGTAGATTGTTACGGTACGAAGAAGTTATCCGTGCTAGAAGTATTGATATTTAACGTTTTTGTATACTTACTTTGTTTCCCATGTATTATGTTTAGCTTTAAAGATTACTTAGTTGAAAAAACTTTCACTCGCATAATTTGAGTGATATATAAGAAAATCTAATTTACTTGATCGTGGACCTTGGTTTGAGTTCTTATTCATTGTTCATAGATTTAGTTTCATTTATAAGGTTTGATACTTACATTTCATAAGGGTAATTTTAATTTGGATTCTTATAAGTGAATACGAATGGTTTTTTGGTCATATGAAACATCTATCGTTGACTCGATGCTCAACAAGAAATATGAGGATCGAGAGTAAGTATTTGGATTCATTGTAATGGATTTTGTAAGCTAGAGTGTTTGAAGATGGTGGTAGAGTGTTTTGGATGAATTTGGAAAGCACTAGATCAATTTTAAGGGTGATTAGTACGGTCTTGTGTTTGGATTTGATTTCGGTTTAAACTGTACCTACATTGTTTCATTTATTAATTATAAGTGTCATTTTAGTTATTCGTATGCTTGGATTTGTTTAAATTAGTTCATGAGTGTTTTGAGAAACGAAAATACATAGGACAATAGGTTATTACGGTACGAAGAAGTTATCCGTGCTAGAAGTATTGCTATTTAACGTTTTTGTATACTTACTTTGTTACCATGTATTATATTTTGATTTCGAGACTACTTGGTTGAAAAAACTTATACTCGCATAATTTGAGTGATATATAAGAAAATCTTATTTACTTGATCGTGGACCTTGGTTTGAGTTCTTATTCATTGTTCACAGATTTAGTTTCATTTAATAAGGTTTGATTACTTACGTTTGATAAGGGTAATTTAAATTTGGATTACTATGAGTTAATACGAATGGTTAATTGGTCGTATGAAACATCTATCAATGACTCGGTGCTCAACAAGAAATATGAGGATCGAGAGTAAGTATTTGGATTCATTGTAGTGGATTTTGTAAGCTAGAGTGTTTGAAGATGGTGGTAGAGTGTTTTGGATGAGTATGGAAAGCACTAGATCAATTTTAAGGGTGATTAGTACGGTCTTGTGTTTGGATTTGATTTGGTTTAAACTGTACCTACATTGTTTCATTTATTAATTATAAGTGTCATTTTAGTTATTCGTATGCTTGGATTTGTTTAAATTAGTTCAAGAGTGTGTTGAGATTCGAAAATACATAGGACAGTAGATTGTTACGGTACGAAGAAGTTATCCGTGCTAGAAGTATTGATATTTAACGTTTTTGTATACTTACTTTGTTTCCTATGTATTATGTTTAGCTTTAAAGATTACTTAGTTGAAAAAACTTTCACTCGCATAATTTGAGTGATATATAAGAAAATCTAATTTACTTGATCGTGGACCTTGGTTTGAGTTCTTATTCATTGTTCATAGATTTAGTTTCATTTATAAGGTTTGATACTTACATTTCATAAGGGTAATTTTAATTTGGATTCTTATAAGTGAATACGAATGGTTTTTTGGTCATATGAAACATCTATCGTTGACTCGATGCTCAACAAGAAATATGAGGATCGAGAGTAAGTATTTGGATTCATTGTAATGGATTTTGTAAGCTAGAGTGTTTGAAGATGGTGGTAGAGTGTTTTGGATGAATTTGGAAAGCACTAGATCAATTTTAAGGGTGATTAGTACGGTCTTGTGTTTGGATTTGATTTCGGTTTAAACTGTACCTACATTGTTTCATTTATTAATTATAAGTGTCATTTTAGTTATTCGTATGCTTGGATTTGTTTAAATTAGTTCATGAGTGTGTTGAGAAACGAAAATACATAGGACAATAGGTTATTACGGTACGAAGAAGTTATCCGTGCTAGAAGTATTGCTATTTAACGTTTTTGTATACTTACTTTGTTACCATGTATTATATTTATTTCGAGACTACTTGGTTGAAAAAACTTATACTCGCATAATTTGAGTGATATATAAGAAAATCTTATTTACTTGATCGTGGACCTTGGTTTGAGTTCTTATTCATTGTTCACATATTTAGTTTCATTTAATAAGGTTTGATTACTTACGTTTGATAAGGGTAATTTAAATTTGGATTACTATGAGTTAATACGAATGGTTAATTGGTCGTATGAAACATCTATCAATGACTCGGTGCTCAACAAGAAATATGAGGATCGAGAGTAAGTATTTGGATTCATTGTAGTGGATTTTGTAAGCTAGAGTGTTTGAAGATGGTGGTAGAGTGTTTTGGATGAGTATGGAAAGCACTAGATCAATTTTAAGGGTGATTAGTACGGTCTTGTGTTTGGATTTGATTTTGGTTTAAACTGTACCTACATTGTTTCATTTATTAATTATAAGTGTCATTTTAGTTATTCGTATGCTTGGATTTGTTTAAATTAGTTCAAGAGTGTGTTGAGATTCGAAAATACATAGGACAGTAGATTGTTACGGTACGAAGAAGTTATCCGTGCTAGAAGTATTGATATTTAACGTTTTTGTATACTTACTTTGTTTCCCATGTATTATGTTTAGCTTTAAAGATTACTTAGTTGAAAAAACTTTCACTCGCATAATTTGAGTGATATATAAGAAAATCTAATTTACTTGATCGTGGACCTTGGTTTGAGTTCTTATTCATTGTTCACAGATTTAGTTTCATTTATAAGGTTTGATACTTACATTTCATAAGGGTAATTTTAATTTGGATTCTTATAAGTGAATACGAATGGTTTTTTGGTCATATGAAACATCTATCGTTGACTCGATGCTCAACAAGAAATATGAGGATCGAGAGTAAGTATTTGGATTCATTGTAATGGATTTTGTAAGCTAGAGTGTTTGAAGATGGTGGTAGAGTGTTTTGGATGAATTTGGAAAGCACTAGATCAATTTTAAGGGTGATTAGTACGGTCTTGTGTTTGGATTTGATTTCGGTTTAAACTGTACCTACATTGTTTCATTTATTAATTATAAGTGTCATTTTAGTTATTCGTATGCTTGGATTTGTTTAAATTAGTTCAAGAGTGTGTTGAGAAACGAAAATACATAGGACAATAGGTTATTACGGTACGAAGAAGTTATCCGTGCTAGAAGTATTGCTATTTAACTTTTTGTATACTTACTTTGTTACCATGTATTATATTTAATTTCGAGACTACTTGGTTGAAAAAACTTATACTCGCATAATTTGAGTGATATATAAGAAAATCTTATTTACTTGATCGTGGACCTTGGTTTGAGTCTTATTCATTGTTCACATATTTAGTTTCATTTAATAAGGTTTGATTACTTACGTTTGATAAGGGTAATTTAAATTTGGATTACTATGAGTTAATACGAATGGTTAATTGGTCGTATGAAACATCTATCAATGACTCGGTGCTCAACAAGAAATATGAGGATCGAGAGTAAGTATTTGGATTCATTGTAGTGGATTTTGTAAGCTAGAGTGTTTGAAGATGGTGGTAGAGTGTTTTGGATGAGTATGGAAAGCACTAGATCAATTTTAAGGGTGATTAGTACGGTCTTGTGTTTGGATTTGATTTTGGTTTAAACTGTACCTACATTGTTTCATTTATTAATTATAAGTGTCATTTTAGTTATTCGTATGCTTGGATTTGTTTAAATTAGTTCAAGAGTGTGTTGAGATTCGAAAATACATAGGACAGTAGATTGTTACGGTACGAAGAAGTTATCCGTGCTAGAAGTATTGATATTTAACGTTTTTGTATACTTACTTTGTTTCCCATGTATTATGTTTAGCTTTAAAGATTACTTAGTTGAAAAAACTTTCACTCGCATAATTTGAGTGATATATAAGAAAATCTAATTTACTTGATCGTGGACCTTGGTTTGAGTTCTTATTCATTGTTCATAGATTTAGTTTCATTTATAAGGTTTGATACTTACATTTCATAAGGGTAATTTTAATTTGGATTCTTATAAGTGAATACGAATGGTTTTTTGGTCATATGAAACATCTATCGTTGACTCGATGCTCAACAAGAAATATGAGGATCGAGAGTAAGTATTTGGATTCATTGTAATGGATTTTGTAAGCTAGAGTGTTTGAAGATGGTGGTAGAGTGTTTTGGATGAATTTGGAAAGCACTAGATCAATTTTAAGGGTGATTAGTACGGTCTTGTGTTTGGATTTGATTTCGGTTTAAACTGTACCTACATTGTTTCATTTATTAATTATAAGTGTCATTTTAGTTATTCGTATGCTTGGATTTGTTTAAATTAGTTCAAGTGAGTGTTTGAGAAACGAAAATACATAGGACAATAGGTTATTACGGTACGAAGAAGTTATCCGTGCTAGAAGTATTGCTATTTAACGTTTTTGTATACTTACTTTGTTACCATGTATTATATTTTGATTTCGAGACTACTTGGTTGAAAAAACTTATACTCGCATAATTTGAGTGATATATAAGAAAATCTTATTTACTTGATCGTGGACCTTGGTTTGAGTCCTTATTCATTGTTCACATATTTAGTTTCATTAATAAGGTTTGATTACTTACGTTTGATAAGGGTAATTTAAATTTGGATTACTATGAGTTAATACGAATGGTTAATTGGTCGTATGAAACATCTATCAATGACTCGGTGCTCAACAAGAAATATGAGGATCGAGAGTAAGTATTTGGATTCATTGTAGTGGATTTTGTAAGCTAGAGTGTTTGAAGATGGTGGTAGAGTGTTTTGGATGAGTATGGAAAGCACTAGATCAATTTTAAGGGTGATTAGTACGGTCTTGTGTTTGGATTTGATTTTGGTTTAAACTGTACCTACATTGTTTCATTTATTAATTATAAGTGTCATTTTAGTTATTCGTATGCTTGGATTTGTTTAAATTAGTTCAAGAGTGTGTTGAGATTCGAAAATACATAGGACAGTAGATTGTTACGGTACGAAGAAGTTATCCGTGCTAGAAGTATTGATATTTAACGTTTTTGTATACTTACTTTGTTTCCTATGTATTATGTTTAGCTTTAAAGATTACTTAGTTGAAAAAACTTTCACTCGCATAATTTGAGTGATATATAAGAAAATCTAATTTACTTGATCGTGGACCTTGGTTTGAGTTCTTATTCATTGTTCATAGATTTAGTTTCATTTATAAGGTTTGATACTTACATTTCATAAGGGTAATTTTAATTTGGATTCTTATAAGTGAATACGAATGGTTTTTTGGTCATATGAAACATCTATCGTTGACTCGATGCTCAACAAGAAATATGAGGATCGAGAGTAAGTATTTGGATTCATTGTAATGGATTTTGTAAGCTAGAGTGTTTGAAGATGGTGGTAGAGTGTTTTGGATGAATTTGGAAAGCACTAGATCAATTTTAAGGGTGATTAGTACGGTCTTGTGTTTGGATTTGATTTCGGTTTAAACTGTACCTACATTGTTTCATTTATTAATTATAAGTGTCATTTTAGTTATTCGTATGCTTGGATTTGTTTAAATTAGTTCAAGTGTGTTTGAGAAACGAAAATACATAGGACAATAGGTTATTACGGTACGAAGAAGTTATCCGTGCTAGAAGTATTGCTATTTAACGTTTTTGTATACTTACTTTGTTACCATGTATTATATTTTGATTTCGAGACTACTTGGTTGAAAAAACTTATACTCGCATAATTTGAGTGATATATAAGAAAATCTTATTTACTTGATCGTGGACCTTGGTTTGAGTTCTTATTCATTGTTCACATATTTAGTTTCATTTAATAAGGTTTGATTACTTACGTTTGATAAGGGTAATTTAAATTTGGATTACTATGAGTTAATACGAATGGTTAATTGGTCGTATGAAACATCTATCAATGACTCGGTGCTCAACAAGAAATATGAGGATCGAGAGTAAGTATTTGGATTCATTGTAGTGGATTTTGTAAGCTAGAGTGTTTGAAGATGGTGGTAGAGTGTTTTGGATGAGTATGGAAAGCACTAGATCAATTTTAAGGGTGATTAGTACGGTCTTGTGTTTGGATTTGATTTTGGTTTAAACTGTACCTACATTGTTTCATTTATTAATTATAAGTGTCATTTTAGTTATTCGTATGCTTGGATTTGTTTAAATTAGTTCAAGAGTGTGTTGAGATTCGAAAATACATAGGACAGTAGATTGTTACGGTACGAAGAAGTTATCCGTGCTAGAAGTATTGATATTTAACGTTTTGTATACTTACTTTGTTTCCTATGTATTATGTTTAGCTTTAAAGATTACTTAGTTGAAAAAACTTTCACTCGCATAATTTGAGTGATATATAAGAAAATCTAATTTACTTGATCGTGGACCTTGGTTTGAGTTCTTATTCATTGTTCATAGATTTAGTTTCATTTATAAGGTTTGATACTTACATTTCATAAGGGTAATTTTAATTTGGATTCTTATAAGTGAATACGAATGGTTTTTTGGTCATATGAAACATCTATCGTTGACTCGATGCTCAACAAGAAATATGAGGATCGAGAGTAAGTATTTGGATTCATTGTAATGGATTTTGTAAGCTAGAGTGTTTGAAGATGGTGGTAGAGTGTTTTGGATGAATTTGGAAAGCACTAGATCAATTTTAAGGGTGATTAGTACGGTCTTGTGTTTGGATTTGATTTCGGTTTAAACTGTACCTACATTGTTTCATTTATTAATTATAAGTGTCATTTTAGTTATTCGTATGCTTGGATTTGTTTAAATTAGTTCAAGAGTGTGTTGAGAAACGAAAATACATAGGACAATAGGTTATTACGGTACGAAGAAGTTATCCGTGCTAGAAGTATTGCTATTTAACGTTTTTGTATACTTACTTTGTTACCATGTATTATATTTTGATTTCGAGACTACTTGGTTGAAAAAACTTATACTCGCATAATTTGAGTGATATATAAGAAAATCTTATTTACTTGATCGTGGACCTTGGTTTGAGTTCTATTCATTGTTCACAGATTTAGTTTCATTTAATAAGGTTTGATTACTTACGTTTGATGAGTAATTTAAATTTGGATTACTATGAGTTAATTCGAATGGTTAATTGGTCGTATGAAACATCTATCGTTGACTCGTGCTCAACAAGAAATATGAGGATCGAGAGTAAGTATTTGGATTCATTGTAGTGGATTTTGTAAGCTAGAGTGTTTGAAGATGGTGGTAGAGTGTTTTGGATGAGTATGGAAAGCACTAGATCAATTTTAAGGGTGATTAGTACGGTCTTGTGTTTGGATTTGATTTTGGTTTAAACTGTACCTACATTGTTTCATTTATTAATTATAAGTGTCATTTTAGTTATTCGTATGCTTGGATTTGTTTAAATTAGTTCAAGAGTGTGTTGAGATTCGAAAATACATAGGACAGTAGATTGTTACGGTACGAAGAAGTTATCCGTGCTAGAAGTATTGATATTTAACGTTTTTGTATACTTACTTTGTTTCCATGTATTATGTTTAGCTTTAAAGATTACTTAGTTGAAAAAACTTTCACTCGCATAATTTGAGTGATATATAAGAAAATCTAATTTACTTGATCGTGGACCTTGGTTTGAGTTCTTATTCATTGTTCATAGATTTAGTTTCATTTATAAGGTTTGATGCTTACATTTCATAAGGGTAATTTTAATTTGGATTCTTATAAGTGAATACGAATGGTTTTTTGTCATATGAAACATCTATCGTTGACTCGATGCTCAACAAGAAATATGAGGATCGAGAGTAAGTATTTGGATTCATTGTAATGGATTTTGTAAGCTAGAGTGTTTGAAGATGGTGGTAGAGTGTTTTGGATGAATTTGGAAAGCACTAGATCAATTTTAAGGGTGATTAGTACGGTCTTGTGTTTGGATTTGATTTTGGTTTAAACTGTACCTACATTGTTTCATTTATTAATTATAAGTGTCATTTTAGTTATTCGTATGCTTGGATTTGTTTAAATTAGTTCAAGAGTGTGTTGAGAAAATACATAGGACAGTAGATTGTTACGGTACGAAGAAGTTATCCGTGCTAGAAGTATTGATATTTAACGTTTTGTATACTTACTTTGTTTCCTATGTATTATGTTTAGCTTTAAAGATTACTTAGTTGAAAAAACTTTCACTCGCATAATTTGAGTGATATATAAGAAAATCTAATTTACTTGATCGTGGACCTTGGTTTGAGTTCTTATTCATTGTTCATAGATTTAGTTTCATTTATAAGGTTTGATACTTACATTTCATAAGGGTAATTTTAATTTGGATTCTTATAAGTGAATACGAATGGTTTTTGGTCATATGAAACATCTATCGTTGACTCGATGCTCAACAAGAAATATGAGGATCGAGAGTAAGTATTTGGATTCATTGTAATGGATTTTGTAAGCTAGAGTGTTTGAAGATGGTGGTAGAGTGTTTTGGATGAATTTGGAAAGCACTAGATCAATTTTAAGGGTGATTAGTACGGTCTTGTGTTTGGATTTGATTTCGGTTTAAACTGTACCTACATTGTTTCATTTATTAATTATAAGTGTCATTTTAGTTATTCGTATGCTTGGATTTGTTTAAATTAGTTCAAGAGTGTGTTGAGAAACGAAAATACATAGGACAATAGGTTATTACGGTACGAAGATGTTATCCGTGCTAGAAGTATTGCTATTTAACGTTTTTGTATACTTACTTTGTTACCATGTATTATATATTAATTTCGAGACTACTTGGTTGAAAAAACTTATACTCGCATAATTTGAGTGATATATAAGAAAATCTTATTTACTTGATCGTGGACCTTGGTTTGAGTTCTTATTCATTGTTCACATATTTAGTTTCATTTAATAAGGTTTGATTACTTACGTTTGATAAGGGTAATTTAAATTTGGATTACTATGAGTTAATACGAATGGTTAATTGGTCGTATGAAACATCTATCAATGACTCGGTGCTCAACAAGAAATATGAAGATCGAGAGTAAGTATTTGGATTCATTGTAGTGGATTTTGTAAGCTAGAGTGTTTGAAGATGGTGGTAGAGTGTTTTGGATGAGTATGGAAAGCACTAGATCAATTTTAAGGGTGATTAGTACGGTCTTGTGTTTGGATTTGATTTTGGTTTAAACTGTACCTACATTGTTTCATTTATTAATTATAAGTGTCATTTTAGTTATTCGTATGCTTGGATTTGTTTAAATTAGTTCAAGAGTGTGTTGAGATTCGAAAATACATAGGACAGTAGATTGTTACGGTACGAAGAAGTTATCCGTGCTAGAAGTATTGATATTTAACATTTTTGTATACTTACTTTGTTTCCTATGTATTATGTTTAGCTTTAAAGATTACTTAGTTGAAAAAACTTTCACTCGCATAATTTGAGTGATATATAAGAAAATCTAATTTACTTGATCGTGGACCTTGGTTTGAGTTCTTATTCATTGTTCATAGATTTAGTTTCATTTATAAGGTTTGATACTTACATTTCATAAGGGTAATTTTAATTTGGATTCTTATAAGTGAATACGAATGGTTTTTTGTTCATATGAAACATCTATCGTTGACTCGATGCTCAACAAGAAATATGAGGATCGAGAGTAAGTATTTGGATTCATTGTAATGGATTTTGTAAGCTAGAGTGTTTGAAGATGGTGGTAAAGTGTTTTGGATGAATTTGGAAAGCACTAGATCAATTTTAAGGGTGATTAGTACGGTCTTGTGTTTGGATTTGATGTCGGTTTAAACTGTACCTACATTGTTTCATTTATTAATTATAAGTGTCATTTTAGTTATTCGTATGCTTGGATTTGTTTAAATTAGTTCAAGTGTGTGTTGAGAAACGAAAATACATAGGACAATAGGTTATTACGGTACGAAGATGTTATCCGTGCTAGAAGTATTGCTATTTAACGTTTTTGTATACTTACTTTGTTACCATGTATTATATATTAATTTCGAGACTACTTGGTTGAAAAAACTTATACTCGCATAATTTGAGTGATATATAAGAAAATCTTATTTACTTGATCGTGGACCTTGGTTTGAGTCCTTATTCATTGTTCACATATTTAGTTTCATTTAATAAGGTTTGATTACTTACGTTTGATAAGGGTAATTTAAATTTGGATTACTATGAGTTAATACGAATGGTTAATTGGTCGTATGAAACATCTATCAATGACTCGGTGCTCAACAAGAAATATGAAGATCAAGAGTAAGTATTTGGATTCATTGTAGTGGATTTTGTAAGCTAGAGTGTTTGAAGATGGTGGTAGAGTGTTTTGGATGAGTATGGAAAGCACTCGATCAATTTTAAGGGTGATTAGTACGGTCTTGTGTTTGGATTTGATTTTGGTTTAAACTGTACCTACATTGTTTCATTTATTAATTATAAGTGTCATTTTAGTTATTCGTATGCTTTGATTTGTTTAAATTAGTTCAAGAGTGTGTTGAGATTCGAAAATACATAGGACAGTAGATTGTTACGGTACGAAGAAGTTATCCGTGCTAGAAGTATTGATATTTAACGTTTATGTATACTTACTTTGTTTCCTATGTATTATGTTTAGCTTTAAAGATTACTTAATTGAAAAAACTTTCACTCGCATAATTTGAGTGATATATAAGAAAATCTAATTTACTTGATCGTGGACCTTGGTTTGAGTTCTTATTCATTGTTCATAGATTTAGTTTCATTTATAAGGTTTGATACTTACATTTCATAAGGGTAATTTTAATTTGGATTCTTATAAGTGAATACGAATGGTTTTTTGGTCATATGAAACAGCTATCGTTGACTCGATGCTTAACAAGAAATATGAGGATTGAGAGTAAGTATTTGGATTCATTGTAATGGATTTTGTAAGCTAGAGTGTTTGAAGATGGTGGTAGAGTGTTTTGGATGAATTTGGAAAGCACTAGATCAATTTTAAGGGTGATTAGTACGGTCTTGTGTTTGGATTTGATTTCGGTTTAAACTGTACCTACATTGTTTCATTTATTAATTATAAGTGTTATTTTAGTTATTCGTATGCTTGGATTTGTTTAAATTAGTTCAAGAGTGTGTTGAGAAACGAAAATAATAGGACAATAGGTTATTACGGTACGAAGAAGTTATCCGTGCTAGAAGTATTGCTATTTAACGTTTTTGTATACTTACTTTGTTACCATGTATTATATTTTGATTTCGAGACTACTTGGTTGAAAAAACTTATACTCGCATAATTTGAGTGATATATAAGAAAATCTTATTTACTTGATCGTGGACCTTGGTTTGAGTTCTAGTTCATTGTTCACATATTTAGTTTCATTTAATAAGGTTTGATTACTTACGTTTGATGAGTGTAATTTATATTTAGATTACTATGAGTTAATTCGAATGGTTAATTGGTCGTATGAAACATCTATCAATGACTCGGTGCTCAACAAGAAATATGAGGATCGAGAGTAAGTATTTGGATTCATTGTAGTGGATTTTGTAAGCTAGAGTGTTTGAAGATGGTGGTAGAGTGTTTTTGGATGAGTATGGAAAGCACTAGATCAATTTTAAGGGTGATTAGTACGGTCTTGTGTTTGGATTTGATTTTGGTTTAAACTGTACCTACATTGTTTCATTTATTAGTTATAAGTGTCATTTTAGTTATTCGTATGCTTGGATTTGTTTAAATTAGTTCAAGAGTGTGTTGAGATTCGAAAATACATAGGACAGTAGATTGTTACGGTACGAAGAAGTTATCCGTGCTAGAAGTATTGATATTTAACATTTTTGTATACTTACTTTGTTTCCTATGTATTATGTTTAGCTTTAAATATTACTTAGTTGAAAATGAAGGGTTTGTTAGAACACAAAAAAACGAGTTTAACCTTTTAAACTTTCTGAAAACGCAGCGGAAGTTTAGCATTATAACTAAGTTTATAATCTGAAAATGTGTTCCCTTTTGACATTCATATGTTTTAAAACAAACCCAAAATCAAAGGATCATATATGTGAATAAAACAAGCTATGAACAATATGCAAATATACATAAAATCACAGCCACAAGAAGCTGAGATAAACTACCTTTTATCCAGCAAAATTTCGACCAAAATGAGAGGAAAGATGCTTATGATTGGGCCAAGATTCCAAGAGAGGACTCCTCAAGCTAGTATACCCCAAGCTTGATAGCACAACACTTTCTAGTTAGGGAGAAACACACCCAAAACTCGAAAAACCCTTCCTTTTTCTGCTGAAAATCCGAGAGCAATAGAGAGAGAGGGAGAGAGTTCTTGTTTTTTTTTTGCATCAGTTATGAGTGGAGTAGCTTGAGTGTTAAACTTGTATTAATGTGTTGTGTATTTTCAAGAAGGAAGGGGACCAATCCCAAGAAAATGGGCGGCCAAGACCAAAGGAAATTCAAAAGAATTTCCCTCTTAAACAAATACACAAACATATTAAACAAGTTACTAAACAATTTATACAATTAACCATTTAATTGTATAAGTTATACACCCGTTTATTTAATTTGATGTTATCTAACCTACTTAGATAACATAACAAATAATATTCTTGAACAAAATATCCCCATAAGTTGTTCCAACTCATATGCAATTTATTTAGAAAACCTATTTTCTAAATTTGGTGCGTTTATTTAATTGGATGATCATATCGTCAATTAAATAATTGTTTGTGTTTGCAAAGCTTGTTATTGGGTATAACCCGACTTGGATCATTACGTATTAACCACATCAATATTCTAAGTGTCTTGGGCACACGGAATCCAACAATCTCCCACTTGCCCAAGATTCATAGAAGATTGATGCAAGCAGTAAATACCGCCTAACAACGGTTTACTACCCTTAATATGTATGACTTATAGCCATTCAATAACATCATCCCTTTCAAGTGCCCTACTTGAAATGATTTAGGTGAATTAATCATCTATCCTTTTGTTACAGATGTCATGTTAAATCTAAGGACATAGAATGATCATTCCTTGTTGATTTAACTTAATCAGGCCTTAGACATCTAACTCTCAACGAATAGGAGGAACAAATTCCATCTTGACTACATACGTTTCTCACAAATACCTCGTGTCATACCTGAACATACCCTTATGTACTGTCCACTATTTCAGGACAGTGAAGAATTAGCTCAAGGTATGACACTTGGTGAATATCAAAACCCAATATGTATCTCAGGTCGGAGGATACCAAATGATATTCGCCTTTACTCAAATTTACTTGTGATCAATCAATAAGATTCCATGTAGTAAAATTTGAGATGCGGGTTAGTCCAATATTTGTGTCCCAAAAATATCTATGAACTTGGTAGCAACCCATTGCTCTATATTCATCCTTATGAATATCAACCAATCCAAGTTCATAATAATCTTACTTTCATACTTGTTCCCACAAGTATGAACGACTACGGACATTTAGAGTAAACATTTTACTCATGGATTAAACATGCTAAATTGGAACATTATTTGAAACATTATAACCAATTAATTTTATTCAAATAATAAAGAGTTCCATATATCCAAATACAAAATTTACAGATCAAATCCAATCACTAGAATATCGAAGTCCCATGGCACAAGTATGACCTTCATGCTTTGCCTTTTCAAGGAGCTTGTGAGAGGATCCGCAATGTTTTGATCCGTGTGAACTTTGCGAATACATATCTTTCCTTTTTCAACTTCATCTCGTATGTAGTTGAATCTCCGCTCAATATGCCTAGTCTTTTGATGAGCCCGGGGTTCCTTGATTTGAGCAATCGCACCCTCGTTATCACAAAAGATCTCTAGGGGGTCCTGAATGGAAGGCACAACCCCTAGGTCTGTAATGAATTTCTTCAACCATGCAGCTTCTTGAGCTGCTAATGAGGCGGCGACGTATTCAGATTCTGTAGTTGATAGAGCCACCACATCCTGCTTGGAGCTCTTCCAAGAGACAGCTCCTCCATTCAGAATGAAAATGTATCCCGATTGTGACCGTGAATCGTCACGATCGGTTTGGAAACTCGCATCCGTGTAACCTTTTACAACGAGCTCCTCGTCACCAGATCCATAGATCAGGAACATATCTCTTGTCCTCCTTAGGTATTTAAGTATGTTCTTAACAGCCATCCAATGACTGTTTCCAGGATTTTGCTGGTAACGGCTTGTCATGCTTAAGGCGCATGACACGTCCGGTCGAGTGCATATCATTGCATACATGATGGATCCAATAGCAGATGCGTATGGGATTGCCTTCATTCTGTCTTGCTCATCCTTTGAGCTAGGACATTGAGTCGTTCGTTCCTCTTTGAATAGGTACGGTACCTTTCTTAGAGTTCTCCATCTTGAACCTTTTCAAGATCTTATCAATGTATGCACTTTGATTCAAACCAATCAACCGCCTTGATCTATCCCTATAGATCTTTATTCCTAGAATATAGGCGGCTTCACCAAGATCCTTGATGGAAAAACAACTTCCAAGCCAGGTTTTTACACCTTCCAAGGTTGGAATGTCATTTCCAAATAGTAGTATGTCATCAACATACAATACTAGGAAAGTTACTGTGCTCCCACTAGCCTTCTTATACACACAAGCCTCATCAGCGTTTTTGATGAAGCCAAATTTCTTTACTTCCCCATCAAAACGGTGATTCCAGCTTCTCGATGCTTGTTTCAATCCATAGATTGATTTCTTTAACTTGCATACTTTATTAGGATGTTTTGGATCGACAAAACCTTCAGGCTGAACCATATAGACATCTTCCTCAAGATATCCATTTAGGAAAGCGGTTTTGACATCCATTTGCCAAATCTCATAATCATAATGAGCAGCTATGGCAAACAATATCCTTATAGACTTTAGCATCACAACAGGTGAGAAAGTTTCATCATAATCAACCCCTTGAGTTTGAGTGAAACCCTTTGCTACAAGTCTAGCTTTATAAGTATCCAAGTTTCCATGCATATCGGTTTTCTTCTTGAAAACCCATTTACTTCCAACTATCTTGGAGTTAAGAGGTGGTTCAACAAGTTCCCAAACTTGATTGTCATACATGGATTGCATCTCAACGTTCATGGCTTCAAGCCATTTGTCACAATCCGAATTGGACACTGCATTATGGTACGTGGTTGGTTCATCTGAATCTACCACATAGCACCCATCCACGAAAAATCCGTATCTTTCAGGTGGATTACTGGTTCTACCACTTCTGCGAACGTCTTGTGTGTATTGATCAACCCCTTGATCATCCTCAACATCCTCATGTTGAGTGCTAGTTTCAACCAAACGTGCATCGGGTTGTGGTTCTTGATCCTCTTCAAGATCCACTGTTCTACTGCCAGCTCCTTCCATAAGGAACCTTGCTTCTAAGAACTCACCCTTTCTGGCAACAAACACCTTTTGTTCCAGTGGATCATAGAAATAATATCCCATAGAATCTCTAGGATATCCAACAAAGATACACTTGGTGGATCGGACTTCTAACTTGTTTGGGGTGGGAGTCTTAACATAAGCCTCACAACCCCAAACCCTTAAGTATGATAGGGATGGAACCCTTCCATGCCATATCTCAAAAGGTGTCCTTTCCACCTTTTTGGTTGGGGCCATATTTAGAATACGGGCCGCGGAGAGCAGAGCGAAACCCCAAAATGATAGAGGTAATGAGCTTCTAGCCATCATAGATCGGACCATATCCAATAAGGTTCGATTCCTCCTCTCAGACACACCATTATGTTGTGGTGTTCCAGGTGGAGTGAGTTGTGAGACAATCCCACAACTCCTAAGATGATCTTGAAAAACATCACTTAGGTATTCACCTCCTCTATCGGTACGGAGAACTTTAATTGACTTATTGAGTTGATTTTCAACTTCATTCTTGAAGATTTTGAACATTTCAAAAGCTTCATCTTTGTGCCTTAATAAGTACACATACCCATAGCGACTATAATCGTCGGTAAAGGTAATGAAGTATCTTTCACCATTCCTAGTCATTGGCTTAAAAGGACCACATACATCCGAATGTATGATTCCTAATAAATCTTTTGCCCTTTCGTTAGTTCCACTAAAGGGTGCCTTAGTCATCTTTCCTTGTAAACAAGATTCACAAACATCAAATGAATCACATTCATTTGTTTTTAAAAGACCATTCTTTTGAAGTGTTTGTAAACGTTTCTTGTTTATATGGCCAAGACGACAATGCCAAAGATAGGTATCACTCAAGTCCAACTTGAGTTTCTTGGTGTTAGTTTGGTACAATGAGCTATTTAAAGTATTTCATGAACCAATTCATAAATACCATTAATGGGAATAGCTTTAAAATAGAACATACCATTTAAAGAAACATGAATATCATTTTCAATAAAGGATAATACATATCCAAATTGTTTTAACAGGGATACAGAGATAATATTCCTAGTCAAACTAGGAGCATACAAAACGTTGTTCAAAATCACTTCCAAGCCATTTGAAGTTTCAAGATGTAGTCACCACGGGCTTCAACTTGAACTTTAGCCCCATTGCCCATGTAGAGGCTTACATCCCCTTTCTTGAAGTCACTACTTCTTTGAACCCCTGCAACAAATTGCAAATGTGAGTTCCACATCCGGTATCTAATACCCATGTGTTAGAGGATATCATGTTTAAATCAATATGGATCATGTATATTGTACCTGAGGTCTGCCCGGCATCCCTCTTTGCTTTCAACTCTTGGAGATGGACGGGACAATTCCTTGCCCAATGTCCAATCTCCCCACACTTGAAGCATGGGTCGTTAGTAGCAACCTTTTGCTTTTCTCTTGTGGTTTGGGTGGTACCCTTACACCCCTTTCCCCTTTCCCCAAACGGGTCCCTTACCCTTGGCAACCTTTGCCTTGGGTGCGGGATAAGGCCTTTTCTTGTTCCCACCTTCATTGATGGTGAGAACGGGTAAAACCCTTTTACCCATGGCCGCCTCGGCCGTTTTCAGCATTGAGTGAAGCTCACCAATGCTTTTGTCCAAGCATTCATGTTGTAGTTCAACACGAATGTCTCGAACTTCTTGGTAAGGCCATTAAGGATCAAATCCGTGGCCAATTCCTTCGAGACGGGACAGTTAAGCCTCTCGAGGCGGTCAATATGACTTTTCATCTTAAGAACATAAGATGAAACAGATTGGTTGTCGTCCATACGACATGCATGGAGTGCTCGAACCGTTTCGAAGCGCTCAACCCTCGCTTGCTGTTGGAACGTTTCCTTCAGCTGGGTTATCATGTCATAAGCTCCGTGATGTTCATACTCCTTTTGGAGATCCGGAGTCATGCTCGCTAGCATGAGACAAGACACTTGGACGGAGTCCTCAGTGTACTTCAACCAATCGTGAAGGCCTCCTGATCATCCTCGCTAGGTTGATCGGGGATAGGGTCGTCTAAAACATACGATCTTCTTTCTTGCTTGAGAACGATTCTAAGTTTCGATACCAATAGATGAAGTTGTTATGATTTAGACGTTCCTTTTGGGAGGATCGCTCGTAGAGATTGGTTGGACGCGGATGAGTTATCGAATTACATTATTTGAGGCCATCTACAAAATTTAACAAAGTTTTATTTTAGTATTTTCGATATGGTAATTTTAATAATAAAGCCTTTTAAGGTCTTTCATATTAAAATCTAGAACCCAACATTACATTTAAATTGTGGTTAGGTGACTTTATCCCACGTTTTAAATTAATAAGGTGGTCAACGTTTGACGATTGCAACCATTTGCAACTTCTAGAAATATGGGATCGACTTGAAACATCATATGTAAAGTCGGCAGTTAATCCCATCAACACCATTTGGAAACCACATCGTAGGTGATCCATTTGACATGATTTGCAAATCAAGACACCCTACTTACACCCACGTGTGAGTTTGCCAAAACAAGTGGTTAGGTGATCTTTATCCCACAAATAAGGCATTCTCACCTCAAGTCACAAGTTCCCTCAAAATGGTTAGGTGACCTTTATCCCACTAAGAGTTCCCAAGTGACTCAAGTGTTGTGTAAAAAGGACGGTGTTGATCTTGTTTGAAAAAGGTTTAGAGGTTTCAAAATACAAGTTTAGAAAACTCTATGTACTTGTATTTGCATGCTTTCAAATACAAAGTACCCTATGGTTCTTTGATTAAAACCTTTTAATCTTTAAAATCATTAAATCATTTTAATAACTTTATATAAACTTTTAAGAACCATCAATTTTCAGCTGTTAAGTTTGTTAATGAGTTTGTTATGAATATCCAAATATCAACCAAACAATCAAACAACAAACAATCAACCAAGCATAAACATAAACAACCATATGAGCATATGTGCATAACCATAGCATCTAAAGTGGTCCACACTTGTTTGCCATCACAAGTGTGGTCCATTCGGACATTCCTAAGGGTCACAAACAAAGCATATAGAAACTTCCAAAAGCCTCCCACTTGAAACCGCATCCAAAATGCTCCATGTTTCTTTCATGACCTTCCTTTGTGCTTCCAATGTGAATGTCTTATATTACAAGATATAAAGTCCTAATACAGATATCTAGTAAAATGAAAATACACCTAATCTATTTATTACAACCCAATAATAAAATAATTAAATTTGAATCAAAGCACAAACAACAAATAATACAACCCCAATTGAATGAATGAATACAAACATCACAACATCCAAACAATCCAAGGTCAATAGCTAGGTTATGCACTAAAACAAGCATCTATCATATCATCCAAAATATAATGAAAAACCCCACTTAAAACCACGAAATTTCAGCCAACACAAAACTGAATTTCGGGTTTTATTTTGTCCAAACAAAACAAACAACAAACATGGTATCTTTCAAAGTTTAATCACAAGCATGTGTGATATGACTTTGAAAGGGTGGGGTTTCATATCATATGAACTTAGCAGCCCAAATCAGCCTATACTAAGATTAGTATCATCCTTTAAAACCTATTTAAAGGACAAACAAGCAAGTCATCCACATAACCGGCTCTTGATGCCATTGAGGGGTTTGTTAGAACACAAAAAAAAGAGTTTAAACTTTTAAACTTTCTGAAAACGCAGCGGAAGTTTAGCATTATAACTAAGTTTATAATCTGAAAATGTGTTCCCTTTTGACATTCATATGTTTTAAAACAAACCCAAATCAAAGGATCATATATGTGAATAAAAAACAAGCTATGAACAATATGCAAATATACATAAAATCACAGCCACAAGAAGCTGAGATAAACTACCTTTTATCCAGCAAAATTTCGACAAAATGAGAGGAAAGATGCTTATGATGGGCCAAGATTCCAAGAGAGGACTCTCAAGCTAGTATACCCCCAAGCTTGATAGCACAACACTTTCTAGTTAGGGAGAACACACCCAAAAACTCGAAACCCTTCCTTTTTTTCTGATGAAAATCCGAGAGCAATAGAGAGAGAGGGAGAGAGTTCTTGTTTTTTTTTTTGCATCAGTTATGAGTGGAGTAGCTTGAGTGTTAAACTTGTATTAATGTGTTGTGTATTTTCAAGA
>CM046037.1:43869459-43872702 GCA_025215565.1 Flaveria ramosissima | reverse complement strand
AACTTCGTGAGCAGGAACGTCCAATCACTTTTGATGCCAAAGATTGCGTTTTGTTCAAAAACACAACTTGTCTGCAATCTTGAGTGAATCAACACGTAACAAGTAGCCAAGCTCTGATACCACTTGTTAGGACCTGGTATTTGAACGAAATACCTGTGATTAGCGTGTTAACCAACTCAAATAGTTCGAATCCTATTTGATTGGCGATCCATCAGTGAGAACCACACGAAGAATCAATCAAAGAATTGAATCCAACGTTAGAAATTGATTAGAATCGATCTAATGTGTTCTGTGAACTTGGAGAACGATTTGGGAGGTCTCTGGACGGCTAGGGTACGTCTGGAATCGTAATGGATGAATGCTTGCGTTTTTCCACGAATTGGGTCTATTTATAGGTTAGTATTGTTCAATCGTGCGACTGGGCCATAAGTATGGTTCAGTCGTGCGATTGAACCATGCGGTTGATTCATCCGCACGACTGAGTGTTCAGTCGTGCGATTGAGTCAATCTTATGTGTCAATCATACGACTGATCCAGTCTCCTGGTTCAGTCGTGCGATTGAGTCAATCGTATGAAGTTATTCATGCGTGTGGTCCATTCGCATGGGCCATTCGCATGAGAACTTCATTAAGTTAAGTTTGAATGTTTTAATTAATATAACATAATGTGCAATCATTCAAACAATCATAAACCCAATCAATTCAATCACGACTCATTAATGAAATATTAAACATTACAAGTAACAACCATTCATGTCATTTCATTAGTCAATACAAATTACATCATAATCAGACAGACAAGTTCATTACATTACAAATCATGATCTAGGGACATTCATGCATCAACAATTATTATTACTATTATTATTATTACTATTATTACTATTACTATTATTACTATTACTATTATTACTATTACTATTATTACTATTACTATTATTAGTATTACTATTATTATTATTACTATTATTATTATTACTATTATTATTATTATTATTATTAATATTTGTAGGACCGGTGAAGGGTGGTCACTTACAGCACAACAACACAAAGAGGAGATTAACCAAACTTAATCAAACAATAGACAGGATTAACCACAAGAATGATACTAAGAACACAAGTAATAAGTAAGAGACAGAACAAGAGAATACAAGAGATTGGGTTTCAAGGATGCAGTATATTGCTTTCTCAAGTTCTATTACAAGTGTTACAAAGCATAATTGAAAGATTCAAGAACAAGGAATACTTATACTACAACCTACAGCCGGCTATACTTTGAAAGCAAGCTGGAAAGAATTGACTAGACACAAACAAAATCAATTGTAGAGTCAAAAGGCATATTTGCCTTTTGACTTGTGGCTATGACATGTCATAGCTCACATCCTAATATATTACAAAAAGGATAAAAGTACATAAAGTAGAAAGCATGGACTCAAGACCTCAATGTACATTTACCAAAAGCATGGATTTTTCACCAACTCATGTAGCTTGGTGACTTTACAGAGTTGCAGCAGAAATGTGGTCCAGCTTTATGATAAAGTACATCAAATAAAGACATATCTCTAAAAGTCTTCGGAATAAATCTGTCTTCACTCTTTGGCTTTGGAAGACTTTGTCTTTGAAGCTTCAGAAGACTTCACTTTTGGCTTCGGAAGATATTGGTCATGGCTTCAAAAGATTTTACACTTAGAATATTTCTAGTGCATGGTGTAAAACTTTCGAAGCATTTCTAATTCAGTTCTTTAGTGCATGCTCGTAAAGAGATTTTAAATGTTTTGGCTGCATTAGACTTATAGGAATCCTTACATCATCATCATCATCATCATCATCATCATCATTATTATTATTATTATTATTATTATTATTATTATTATTATTATTATTATTATTATTATTATTATTATTATTATTATTATTATTATTATTTTATTATTATTATTATTATTATTATTATTATTATTATTTTTATTTTTATTATTATTATTTCTATTATTTTTATTTTTATTTTTATTTTTATTTTTATTATTATTATTATTACTATTATTATTATTACTATTATTCTTATTACTATTATTACTATTACTATTATTATTGTTACTATTATTATTGTTACTATTATTATTGTTACTATTATTATTGTTACTATTATTGTTACCTATTATTCTTATTACTATTATTCTTATTACTATTATTATTATTACTATTATTACTATTATTATTCTTACCTATTATTATTACTATTTATTCTTCTTACTATTAGTATTACTACTATTATTATTATTCTTCCTATTCTTATTCTTCCTATTCTTATTATTACTATTATTATTATTACTATTATTATTATTACTATCATTATTATTACTATCATTATTATTACTATCATTATTAATACTATCATTATTATTACTATCATTATTATTACTATCATTATTATTACTATCATTATTATTACTATTATTACTATTACTATTATTACTATTACTATTATTACTATTACTATTATTACTATTACTATTATTACTATTACTATTATTACTATTACTATTATTATTATTATTATTATTATTATTATTATTATTATTTGTAGGACCGGTGAAGGGTGGTCACTTACAGCACAACAACACAAAGAGGAGATTAAACAAACTTAATCAAACAGTAAATTGGAATAACCACAAGAATGATACTAAGAACACAAGTAATAAGTAAGAGACAGAACAAGAGAACACAAGAGATTGGGTTTCAAGGATGCAGTATATTGCTTTCTCAAGTTCTATTATAAGTGTTACAAAGCATAATTGAAAGATACAAGAACAAGGAATACTTATACTACAACCTACAGCCGGCTATACTTTGAAAGCAAGCTGGATACAATTGACTAGACACAAACAAATCAATTGTAGAGTCAAAAGGCATATCTGCATTTTGACTTGTGGCTATGACATGCCATAGCTCACATCCTAATATATTACAAAAAGGATAAAAGTACATAAAGTAGAAAGCATGGACTCAAGACCTCAATGTACAGTTACCAAAAGCATGGATCTTTCACCAACTCATGTAGGTTGGTGACTTTACAGAGTTGCAGCGAAAAGGTGGTCCAGCTTTATGGTAAAGTACATCAGATAAAGACATATATCTAAAAGTCTTCAGAAGAAATCTGTCTTCACTCTTTGGCTTCGGAAGACTTTGTCTTTAAAGCTTCGGAAGACTTCACTTTTGGCTTCGGAAGATATTGGTCTTGGCT
>CM046037.1:43851959-43859459 GCA_025215565.1 Flaveria ramosissima | reverse complement strand
TCTATGACATCGTATAAGTCCCCGAGGCAACGCGCGGGAGTATTATACTAGTTATTATTATTACTATTATTATTATTACTATTATTATTATTACTACTATTATTATTACTACTATTATTATTACTACTATTATTATTACTATTATTATTATTATTATTATTATTACTATTATAATTATTACTATTATTATTATTATTACTATTATTATTATTACTATTATTATTATTACTATTATTATTATTTGTAACACCCGGAAATTTATTATTTTGAAGCCGACGAAGAAAGAAAAGAAATAAAGTCCAAAGTCGAGGGACCAAACTCGCCAACGAAGAAAAGTTGGGATATGTGGTGGTTTATGTAGGGAGAGGGCAGCCCACTCTCCCCACACTTCACAAAATTCAGCTCACAAGAAGAGAGAAGAGAGAAAGAAGAGAAAAAGGGAGAAAAGGGTTGATTCGGGTGATTCGGGTGTCCAAATCCGTCGAGTGGCGAGCCAAATCGAAGCTCTTGTCTTTGTGCTCGATTGTGTGAGTTCTAGGACCCCACTTTTACTTGTTTTCAAATGATTTTGGGGCTGGAAAGTGTTCAAAACCCGTTTTTATGTGTGTGTGTGTTTGACCCATTTGGGTGTGATGTGTATGGTGTGTTTAGAGTATGATTTCGGGCTTGTGTGTGCTTGTATGGTGTTAAGGTATGCATTCCTAAGGTCCAGGAGGGTTGATTTAGGCTTAGAATGGGTTTGGATGAGCTTGGAGGCCGAAAATGGCAGATTGGGTTCGGGATGAACTCCATTCTGCATCAGCTAGGGCTAGGCGACCGAATGAAGGCCATACGGCCGAATGAGGGCGATTGAAGGTCATTCGCACGATTGGGGTTCAGTCGCACGACTGGGGGTCCAGTCGCATGAGGGATGTGCGACTGAGGGTTCAGTCGCATAGATGCTTAGTCGCATGAGTCCATACGCATGAGGTTAGTCGCATAGGTGTCCATTCGCAGCAATCCCATTCGCACAAGGTCCATACGCACGATTTGATGTTCATTCGCATAGATGACCATCCGCATGGGTCCAGTCGCATGATGTTCAGTCGCATGGAGGCCATGCGACTGAAGAGTGTCCATACCCCGAATAGGGCTGTTGCACTCGAATGAATGTGTAGTTTGACTTTGGCCTTCGGGGAAGGGTCTAGATGTAAGTTTGGATGTAAGTAAACCGTAAAAGCATGTAAGAGTGGGTTATGGCCTTAGAGTGCATATAGGGCATGATGATGACGATATGATGATGCTGCATGTTTATGCATATTATGAATGTATGATGTTGCCATGTATGATGATGATGAACGTGTATGATATGTTCCTTAGTATGATGTATGATTATCTTTCTTATGGCTTTACGTATTATGACGAATGTAATGAAGTATTATGCAACGTAAAGTGGAAAGTAATGACACGTCTTGCATGCATCGGATAACGGGTCCTTCTTTGTGATTGACCATTATGTGGAACCTCTACCGCTTACCCTTAGTACTGTGGCATACGTTTAGCTGTTCATTTATTGACTTCGGCCCAGTGGCTATGACCGTCGGTTATCATTAGTGCTGTGGCATACGTTTAGCTGTTCATTTATTGACTTCGGCCCAGTAGCTAAGACTGATTGGTTAACCCCAGTACCGTGGCATACGTTTAGCTGTTCATTTATTGACTTCGGCCCGGTAGCTGTGACTAATTGGGGTGTAGCATATGGTATTGGTATGGATGATGTCTGATGCGCAAGTAAGTAAAAAGGAACGAATGAACGAATGAATGAATGAAGAAGATAATAATGATATTATCTATGCGTACGTATGATGTGTGATCACGTCAAAGTAACGAATGGTTTTATATGAAAGTAAAGTATATTTATTATTAAAACTAGAACTCACTCAGCAACGCTGACTTTTATTGCATTTTCCAGTTGGCAGGTAAATGATTGCTGAGGATGGCACGGCGAAGCTACTCAGCTCTTTTGGGATGGCATCCATTATATAGCTTTTGTGATGTAATGCAAACATGAATTTTGTAACCGGATAATGATGTATTATTTGGCAAAAGTATTTATAATGAAATGTGATGTCATTTTTGAATGTTTCCGCTGCAATGTTTTTCTAATGTAACTGAAATTATATGTTTTATGAGCGATGAATGACCAACTGTAGGCGTCCCGAAACGGGGCCTTACAAGTTGGTATCAGAGCCAAAGTTTAAGTGAAATGGGTAAACTTTCAAAATAAACCTTAACTTAAACTGAGAATGGACGGAAAGGGAATGGGATGCCAAACTGAGTAGCTGCGTGCCATCAGGTATTTTCTTAAAGTTAACCGGTTTACGTGCGCATGGTATACGTTATGTGTTATATGTAGATTTGAATACTGATGTAGTCAGGACAGGTAATGCTTGGGTATGAAGAGTACAGTAAGTGGCTAATCACAACTGGCCACTGTAATTAGGGACTTACTATACTTGACATAAACTGAGTTGTTTCCTTGAATGACCGTGTTTGGTTTTGAATCTTTCAGTGTGATAGAGTATGGCTGGTGGTAGATCTTCTAGAGCTTCTAGGGGAGGAGGCCGTGATGGCCCTGTTGCTGAACCACGCCCTAAGAGAGGAAGGCCTAGAGCTGAGAAAGAGGTTCCTGCAGAACCTGAGACTCCTCATCCAGAAGCTGGGGATGAGAGTGCGAACTTGAGGGCCTCGGTAAAGGAGGCTGTTGTTGAGGAAGTGCATCAGGTCATGCAGACGTCTTACCGTCTGTGGTGACCGAAGTCATCAAAGCTGTGAAGGAAGGGGAAAGGAAGGAGAGAAACCGGGCCACTGGGGAGCAACCGGAGCCTGAAACTATTTTCTCCGATAATGAGGAGGAAGAGGAAGAGGACCTGTGAGAGAGGTAGCACGAGGCTGTAACTACGGGGTGTTCATGAGATGCAAGCCCCCAACTTTTGATGGTAACGGTAATGCTGCTGCTGCTCACCGATGGGTGAGAGAGATGGAGGCTGTTCTCGACATAAGCGAGTGCCGAGAAGATCAGAAGGTAAAGTTTGCCACCCACTCCTTTGTGGACTCGGCACTATGCTGGGGGACAACATTGTCCAAGCTGAGGGTAATCGGGCGATTGGGAGAATGAGGTGGCCCGAACTGAAGAAGATGGTAATTGAGGAGTTCTGTCCTCACAGGAATGGATAAGATTGAGAGGGAGTTTCTGCAGCTGGAGGCGGATCCATGACACACCAGCAATATACTACCAAGTTCAACGAGATGGCACGGTTGGTGCCGGATCAGGTGACGCCTCTTTCTCGGAAGATCAAGAGGTACATTCAGGGTTTACCGGTGGATGTCCGCCGGCATATGATTGCCGCCCGGCAAGTACGTTTAGGTCGGCGGTCGATTGGCCGGAAGACTTTATGATGAGAGGGGAGTGGTGGTGGTTGAAGCGAATAGGAAGGGTGGTGATCGAAGCTGGAACGGGAAGAGGTTTGGTCGGGGTGAGGCCTCGACGGGTAACAAAAAGGCGCGGGTGGATGACCGCCGTGTGGCCACCCCGGGAGCAGGGTCGAGGAATGTGGAAAGTGTGGAAAGGAGCATGCGGGAGAATGCAGGCTAGGTTTGAACGTGTGCTTCAAGTGTGGGAAGACTGGGCATATGGCGAAGGATTGCCTGACGGGCAAATGTTTTAACTGTGGGGAAATTGGTCATATGAGCAGGGATTGCAAGAAGCCTAGGGCTGAGAGTTCAGGGGCGAAGAGGACGGGAGGTGATGGACCGAGGGCGAGCACCAGGGCATTCACCATGACACAGGAGGAGGCTAGGACGGACCCTGACGTTGTGTCCGGTACGTTCTGGTGAACCAAACTTTAGCTTCTGTGTTTATTTGATTCTGGTGCGAGTAAAGTTTTATTTCTGCTGCTTTCTGTGCTAAGCTGCCTGTTAGTAGTAGACGTGTTGATGCGCCCTTTGATGTAGAAACTGCCATAGGTAAGTCTACCAGGATTTCTGAGATGATAGAGAACTGTGATGTGGAGCTCGAGGGTCATAAGTTCCCGGTTAGACCGTTTGTGATGGCCTTAGGTGGTTTTGATTTGGTTCTTGGGATGGATTGGTTAGCGGACTTGAGGCGAACATTGTGTGTCGCAAGAAGATGATTCGGTTGTTGGCACCTGACGGTAGCTCAGTGACGGTACATGGGGATCGGGTTACTACGATTCCGAAGGTGATCTCGATGGCGGTGGCGGGAAAGTGTATGAGGCGTGGATGTAGTGCCTACTTGGCCTATGTAAAGGATGTGGATACGCCAACACCACAACTAGCTGATGTACCGGTTGTGTGTGATTTTCCAGACGTGTTCCCGGAAGACTTATCAGGAGTGCCACCTGACAGAGAGATCGAGTTTCAGATCGATTTGATACCGGGTGCCCAACCTGTAGCCAAGGCACCGTATCGGTTGGCTCCGACCGAGATGAAGAGTTGATGGAGCAGTTACAAGAGTTGCTTGATAAGGGGTTCATTAGACCGAGTATCTCTCCTTGGGGTGCTCCGGTCCTGTTTGTAAAGAAGAAGGACGGTAGTATGAGGATGTGCATCGACTACCGCGAGCTGAACAGTTGACAGTGAAGAATCGATACCCCTTACCAAGGATAGATGATTTGTTTGATCAGCTTCAGGGTGCCAGTTGGTTTTCAAGGATAGATCTTCGATCTGGTTACCATCAGTTGAAGGTGAAGGAGCAAGATATTCCTAAAACAGCTTTCCGTACGCGCTATGGTCACTACGAGTTTCTTGTCATGTCCTTTGGCTTGACCAACGCGCCAGCTGCTTTATGGATTTGATGAACCGCGTGTGTCGGCCCATGTTGGATAAATCAGTGATTGTGTTTATTGATGATATCCTGATTTACTCGAGGAGCGAAGCAGGCATGCCGGTCACATTCGGGAGGTTCTAGAGACGTTGAGGAGGGAGAAGTTGTATGCTAAATTCTCCAAGTGCGCGTTCTGGTTGCGCGAAGTTCAGTTCTTGGGTCACGTGGTGAATCCTGACGGGATTATGGTGGACCCGGCGAAAGTGGAGGCGGTTATGCAATGGAAGTCACCAAAAACGCCATCCGAGATTCGCAGTTTCTTGGGTTTGGCGGGTTACTACAGAAGATTTATCCAAAACTTCTCTAAGATTGCTTCTCCACTAACCAAGTTGACTCGAAAAGATGTGAAGTTCGTATGGGGTCAAGCTCAAGAGAAGGCGTTTGAAGAACTGAAGGCGAGATTGACTCAAGCTCCTGTTCTGTCATTACCCGATGGGAGTGAAGATCTGGTGGTTTATTCCGATGCTTCTTACTCGGGGTTGGGGTGCGTGTTAATGCAGAGAGGAAAGGTCATAGCGTATGCATCCCGACAGTTGAAAGTTCATGAGGTCAATTATCCTACTCATGACTTGGAGCTGGCAGCCGTGGTCTTTGCATTGAAGATTTGGAGGCACTACCTCTACGGGACGAAGTGCACCATATTCACCGACCACAAGAGTCTGAAGTACTTCTTTGAGCAGAAGGATTTGAACATGAGACAGAGGCGGTGGTTGGACTTATAAAGGATTATGATTGTGAGATCCACTACCATCCGGGCAAGGCCAACGTGGTGGCTGATGCCCTTAGCCGGAAGGAGAGCCCGAGCCGATCCGGGTGAAAGCCTATCAGTTGATCATGACCTCTGATGTAATGAAGCAGGTTAAAGAGTTTCAAGATGAAGCATTGAAAGAAGATCATCTTAACTCTGAAAGGATGAGAGGTGGTTGGAGAATTGGGTGAAAACACGCTCGGTGCTAGAACCCGATTTGATCGTGTGTGGATTCCTCGTTTTGGGGATCTACGGGGGAAGATAATGGATGAAGCTCACAAGACTCGGTACTCCATTCATCCTGGTGCCACGAAGATGTACCATGATATGAAGAAAGATTATTGGTGGCCGGGTATGAAGCGCGACGTAGTGGAGTACGTGAGTAAGTGCCTTACTTGCTTACAGGTGAAGGCCGAGCACCAAAAGCCGTATGGGAAGATACAACCTTTGGATATACCGGAATGGAAGTGGGAGCACATCACCATGGATTTCATCACAAAGCTACCGCGTACTCCGAAAGGGTACGATGCCATATGGGTGATAGTGATCGTTTGACGAAGAGTGCTCACTTCCTACCGATTCGCGAGACATATTCATCTGAGAGGTTAGCTGACCTGTTCATCAAAGAGATTGTGACTCGTCATGGGGTGCCGGTGTCTATTGTGTCGGATCGTGACACTCGGTTTACATCTAAATTCTGGAAGAAGTTCCACGATGCTATGGGGACGAGGTTACATATCAGCACGGCTTATCATCCCCAGACTGATGGTCAGTCGGAAAGGACCATCCAGACGCTGGAAGACATGCTTCGGGCATGTAGTGATTGATTTTGGTGGAAGTTGGGATGACCACCTACCGTTAGCCGAATTTTCATATAACAACAGTTATCACGCCAGCATTGGCATGCCTCCATATGAGATGCTATACGGGCAGATGCAGACACCCGTTTGTTGGGTGGGATATTGGTCAGAAGGATTGGGGAGCGTCGAGGTAATCGAGGCTACGACTGAGAAGCTTGAGAAGATCAAACCTTCATGAAGGCAGCCAAAGACAGACAGAAGTCGTATGCTGACAAACGGCGCAGGCCGATTGAGTTCCAGGTGGTGACCGGTTATGTTGAAGTCTCACCTTGGAAGGGTATCATTCGCTTCCCGAAAACGGGGCAATGGAGCCCAAGTATATAGCCCTTTCCGAATCATTGCTCGAGTAGGAGAGGTGGCCTATAGACTGAGTTACCAGATGAGTTAATTGGAATTCACCCACCTTCCATGTATCTCATCTAAGGAAGTGCTTAGCATGAAGATATGATTGTTTCCATTGGAGGATATTGAGGTAGATGAACGCTCAATTAATGTGGAGCAACCAGTGGCAATCATCGATCGAAGGAGAAAAGGCTAAGGAATAAAGTGGTTCCCCTTGTGCGTGTACAGTGGAGCACAGGAAGGGACCGAGTAACGTGGGAGACTGAGGAAGAAATGAGACAACATTATCCACTGTGTTCGAGGATGACAGTTTCGGGGACGAAACCTATTTAAGGGGGGTGGACTTGTACACCCGGAAATTTATTATTTGAAGCCGACGAAGAAAGAAAGAATAAAGTCCAAAGTCGAGGGACCAAACTCGCCAACGAAGAAAGTTGGGATATGTGGTGTTTATGTAGGAGAGGGCAGCCCACTCTCCCCACACTTCACAAAATTCAGCTCACAAGAAGAGAGAAAGAGAAAGAGAGAAAAAGGAGAAGGGTTGATTCGGGTGATTCTGTGTCCAAATCCGTCGAGGGCGACCAATCGAAGCTCTTGTCTTTGTGCTCGATTGTGTGATTCTAGGACCCCACTTTTTTACTTGTTTTCAAATGATTTTGGGGCTG
>CM046037.1:43839459-43846959 GCA_025215565.1 Flaveria ramosissima | reverse complement strand
AGACCTCAATGTACAGTTACCAAAAGCATGGATCTTTCACCAACTCATGTAGGTTGGTGACTTTACAGAGTTGCAGCAGAAATGTGGTCCAGCTTTATGATAAAGTACATCAGATAAAGACATATCTCTAAAGGTCTTCGGAAGAAATCTGTCTTCACTCTTTGGCTTCGGAAGACTTTGTCTTTGAAGCTTCGGAAGACTTCACTTTTGGCTTCGGAAGATATTGGTCATGGCTTCAAAAGATTTTACACTTAGAATATTTCTAGTGCATGGTGTAAAACATTCGAAGCATTTCTAATTTAGTGCATGCTCGTAAAGAGATTTTGATATTTTGGCTGCATTAGACTTATAAGAATCCTTACATCATCATCATCATCATCATTATTATTATTATTATTATTATTATTATTATTATTATTATTATTATTATTATTATTATTATTATTATTATTATTATTATTATTATTATTATTATTATTATTATTATTATTATTATTATTATTATTATTTTTAATTTTTATTATTATTATTATTTTTATTATTATTTTTATTATTATTATTATTACTATTATTATTATTACTATTATTATTATTACTATTATTATTATTACTATTATTACTATTACTATTATTACTATTACTATTATTATATTACTATTATTACTATTACTATTATTACTATTACTATTGTTATTATTACTATTATTATTTTTACTATTATTATTATTACTATTATTATTTTTACTATTATTATTTTTACTATTATTATTATTACTATTATTATTATTACTATTACTATTATTACTATTACTATTATTACTATTACTATTATTACTATTACTATTATTACTATTACTATTATTACTATTACTATTATTACTATTACTATTATTACTATTACTATTATTATTATTATTATTTGCAGAACCGGTGAAGGGTGATCGCTTACAACACAACAACACAAGAGGAGATTAACCAAACTTAATCATACAGTAAACAGATTAACCACAATAATGATACTAAGAACACAAGTAATAAGTAAGAGACAGAACAAGAGAATACAAGAGATTGGGTTTCAAGGATGCAGTATATTGCTTTCTCAAGTTCTATTACAAGTGTTACAAAGCATAATTGAAAGATTCAAGAACAAGGAATACTTATACTACAACCTACAGTCGGCTATACTTTGAAAGCAAGCTGGAAACAATTGACTAGACACAAACAAAATCAATTGTAGAGTCAAACGGCAATTTGCCTTTTGACTTGTGGCTATGACATGTCATAGCTCACATCCTAATATATTACAAAAAGGATAAAAGTACATAAAGTAGAAAGCATAGACTCAAGACCTCATGTACAGTTACCAAAAGCATGGATCTTTCACCAACTCATGTAGGTTGGTGACTTTACAGAGTTGCAGCAGAAATGTGGTCCAGCTTTATGATAAAGTACATCAGATAAGACATATCTCTAAAGGTCTTCGGAAGAAATCTGTCTTCACTCTTTGGCTTCGGAAGACTTTGTCTTTGAAGCTTCGGAAGACTTCACTTTTGGCTTCGGAAGATATTGGTCATGGCTTCAAAGATTTTTACACTTAGAATATTTCTAGTGCATGGTGTAAAACATTCGAAGCATTTCTAATTTAGTGCATGCTCGTAAAGAGATTTTAATGTTTTGGCTGCATTAGACTTATAGGAATCCTTACATCATCATCATCATCATCATCATCATCATCATCATCATCATCATTCATCATCATCATTATTATTATTATTATTATTATTATTATATTATTATTATTATTATATTATTATTATTATTATTTTATTATTATTATTATTATTATTATTATTATTATTATTATTATTATTATTATTTTATTTTTATTATTATTATTATTTTTCTTTTTTATTATTATTATTACTTTTATTATTTATTATTATTATTATTATTACTATTATTATTATTACTATTATTATCATTACTATTATTATATTACTATTATTACTATTACTATTATTACCATTACTATTATTACTATTACTATTATTACTATTACTATTATTACTATTACTATTATTATTATTACTATTATTATTTTTTTTTACTATTATTATTATTACTATTATTAACATTATTATTATTATTATTATTATTATTACTATTATTATTATACTATTATTACTATTATTACTATTATTATTATCACTATTATTATTATTATTATTATATTATTATTATTTTTATTATTATTATTATTATTATTATTCTATTATTATTATTATAATTATTATTATTACTATTATTATTACTATTTATTATTATTACTATTAGTATTATTACTATTTATTATTACTATTATTATTATTACTATTATTATTACTTTTATTATTATTACTATTATTATTACTATTATTATTGTTACTATTATTATTATTACTATTATTATTATTACTATCATTATTATTACTATCATTATTATTACTATCATTATTATTACTATTATATTATTACTATTATTATTATTACTATTATTATATTACTATTATTATTATTACTATTATTACTATTACTATTATTACTATTACTATTATTACTATTACTATTATTACTATTACTATTATTAGTATTACTATTATTATATTACTATTATTATTATTATTATTATTATTATTATTATTATTATTATTATTATTATTATTATTATTATTATTATTTGTAGGACCGGTGAAGGGTGGTCACTTACAACACAACAACACAAAGAAGAGATTAACCAAACTTAATCAAACAGTAAACATGATTAACCACAAGAATGATACTAAGACACAAGTAATAAGTAAGAGACAGAACATGAGAATACAAGAGATTGGGTTTCAAGGATGTAGTATATTGCTTTCTCAAGTTCTATTACAAGTGTTACAAAGCATAATTGAAAGATTCAAGAACAAGGAATACTTATACTACAACCTACAGCCGGCTATACTTCGAAAGCAAGCTGGAAACAATTGACTAGACACAACAAAATCAATTGTAGAGTCAAAAGGCATATTTTCCTTTTGACTTGTGGCTATGACATGTCATAGCTCACATCCTAATATATTACAAAAAGGATAAAAGTACATAAAGTAGAAAGCATAGACTCAAGACCTCAATGTACAGTTACCAAAACATGGATATTTCACCACCACCTCATGTAGGTTGGTGACTTTACAGAGTTGCAGCAATGTGGTCCAGCTTTATGATATACATCAGATAAAGACATATCTCTAAAGGTCTTCGAAAGAATCTGTCTTCACTCTTTGGCTTCGGAAGACTTTGTCTTTGAAGCTTCGGAAGACTTCACTGTTGGCTTCGGAAGATATTGGTCATAGCTTCAAAAGATTTTACACTTAGAATATTTCTAGTGCATGGTGTAAAACATTCGAAGCATTTCTAATTTAGTGCATGCTCGTAAGAGATTTTGAATGTTTTGGCTGCATTAGACTTATAGGAATCCTTACATCATCATCATCATCATTATTATTATTATTATTATTATTATTATTATTATTATTATTTATTATTATTATTATTATTATTATTATTATTATTATTATTATTATTATTATTATTATTATTATTATTATCCTTATTATTATTATTTTATTATTATTATTCTTTATTCTTCTTCTTTTTAATTTTTATTATTCTTATTATTATTATTCTTATTTTTCTTCTTCTTCTTATTACTATTATTCTTCTTACTACTTCTTCTTATTCCATTTTATTCTTCCTATTATTACTATTACTATTATACTATTACCTATTCTTACCTATTCCTCTTATTACTTTACTATTATTACTATTACTATTATTATTATTCCTATTTTATTTTTACTATTATTATTGTTCTACTTCTTAATATTCTTATTCTTATTCTTATTATCCTATTATTCTTATTACTATTATTACTATTCTTACTATCTATCTTCTCACTATTATTCGTATTCTTACTATTATTCTATTCTCTTCTTATTTCTTCTTCTTATTCATTCTTATTATTATTCTTCTCATTCCTTATTTATTCACTATTCTTATTACTCCTTTATTTCTTCTTCCTCTTCGTTCTTATTCCTCTATTTATTCTTACTATTATTATTATTACTATTATTCTTCCTTTTCTTATTATTACCTATTTTATTATTCCTATTCTTATTATTACTATCATTATTATTACTATCATTATTATTACTATCATTATTATTTACTATCAATCATTATATTACTATCATTATTATTACTATTATTATTATACTATTATTATTATTACTATTATTACTATTACTATTATTACTATTACTATTATTACTATTACTATTATTACTATTACTATTATTAACTATATACTATTATTACTATTATTAATTATCACTATTATTAGTATTATTACTATTATTATTATTATTTTTATTATTCTTATTATTATTATTATTCTTATTATTATTATCTTATTATTATTATTCTTATTATTATTATTATTATTATTATTATATTATTTGTAGGACCGGTGAAAGGGTGGTCACTTACAACACAACACACAAAGAAGAGATTAACAAACTTAATCAAACAGTAAACATGATTAACCACAAGAATGATACTAAGAACACAAGTAATAAGTAAGAGACAGAACAGAGAATACAAGATTGGGTTTCAAGGATGTAGTATATTGCTTTCTCAAGTTCTATTACAAGTGTTACAAAGCATAATTGAAAGTTCAAGAACAAGGAATACTTATACTACAACCTACACCGGCTATACTTCGAAAGCAAGCTGGAAACATTGACTAGAAACAAACAAATCAATTGTAGAGTCAAAAGGCCTATTTTCCTTTTGACTTGTGGATATGACATGTCATAGCTCACATCCTAATATATTACAAAAAGGATAAAAGTACATAAAGTAGAAAGCATAGACTCAAGACCTCAATGTACAGTTACCAAAGCATGGATCTTTCACCAACTCATGTAGGTTGGTGACTTTACAGAGTTGCAGCAGAAATGTGGTCCAGCTTTATGATAAAGTACATCAGATAAAGACATATCTCTAAAGGTCTTCGGAAGAAATCTGTCTTCACTCTTTGGCTTCGGAAGACTTTGTCTTTGAAGCTTCGGAAGACTTCACTTTTGGCTTCGGAAGATATTGGTCATGGCTTCAAAAGATTTTACACTTAGAATATTTCTAGTGCATGGTGTAAAACATTCGAAGCATTTCTAATTTAGTGCATGCTCGTAAAGAGATTTTGAATGTTTTGGCTGCATTAGACTTATAGGAATCCTTACATCATCATCATCATCATCATCATCATTATTATTATTATTATTATTATATTATTATTATTTTATTATTATTATTTTATTATTATTATTATTATTAGTATTATTTCATTATTATTATTATTATTATTATTATTATTATTATTATTATTATTATTATATTCTTATTATTATTATTATTATTATTATTTTTAATTTTTATTATTATTATTATTTTTATTATTATTTTTATTATTATTATTATACTATTATTATTATTACTATTATTATTATTACTATTATTTATTATTACTATTATTACTATTACTATTATTACTATTACTATTATTACTATTACTATTATTACTATTACTATTATTACTATTACTATTATTATTATTACTATTATTATTTTTACTATTATTATTATTACTATTATTAATATTATTATTATTATTATTATACAATTATTTTATTACTTTATTACTATTATTACTATTATTATTATCACTATTATTAGTATTATTACTATTATTATTATTATTATTATTATTATTATTATTATTATTATTATTATTATTATTTATTTGTAGGACCGGTGAAGGGTGGTCACTTACAACACAACAACACAAAGAAGAGATTAACCAAACTTAATCAAACAGTAAACACGATTAACCAAAGAATGATACTAAGAACACAAGTAATAGTAAGAACAGAACAAGAGAATACAAGAGATTGGGTTTCAAGGATGTAGTATATTGCTTTCTCAAGTTCTATTACAAGTGTTACAAAGCATAATTGAAAGATTCAAGAACAAGGAATACTTATACTACAACCTACAGCCGGCTATACTTCGAAAGCAAGCTGGAAACAATTGACTAATAGAAACAAACAAAAATCAATTGTACGGAGTCAAAAGGCATATTTATCCTTTTGACTTGTGGCATGACATGTCATAGCTCACATCCTAATATATTACAAAACGGATAAAAGTACATACAAGTAGAAAGCAAAGACTCCAATACCTCAATGTACAGTTACCAAAGGCATGGATCTTCACCAACTCAGGTGGTTTGGTGACTTTTTACAGAGTTGCAGAAGAAATGTGGTCCACAGCTTTATGATAAGTACAATCAGATAAAGACATATCTCTAAGGTCTTTCGAAGAATCTGTCTTCACTCTTTGGCTTCGGAGACTTTGTCTTTGAAGCTCGGAAGACTTCACTTTTGGCTTCGGAAGATATTGGCATGGCTTCAAAAGATTTTACACTTAGAATATTTCTAGTGCATGGTGTAAAACATTTCGAATCATTTCTAATTTAGTGCATGCTCTTAAAGAGATTTTGAATGTTTTGGCTGCATTAGACTTATAGGAATCCTTACATCATCATCATCATCATCATCATCATTATTATTATTATTATTATTATTATTATTATTATTATTATTATTATTATTATTATTATTATTATTATTATTATTATTATCATTATTATTATTATTATTATTATTATTATTATTATTATTATTAATTATTATTATTATTCTTATTCTTCTTCTTTTTATTTTTATTCTTCTTATTATTTTTCTTATTCTTTTTTATTATTATCTTATTACTATCTTTTATTACCTTCTTATTCTTACTATTATTATTCTCCTCTTATTACTATTACTATTATTACTATTACTATTATTACTATTACTATTATTACTATTACTATTATTACTCTATTACTATTATTATTATTACATTATTATTTTTACTATTATTATTATTACTATTATTATATTATTATTATTCTTATTATTCCAATTATTATTCTTAACTTTATTACTCTTATTACTATTATTATTCTCCCTATTATTAGTATTCTTACTATCTTCTTATTATTATTTTATTCTTATTCTTATTTCTTATTATTTATTATTATTATTTGTAGGACCGGTGAAGGGTGGTCACTTACAACACAACAACACAAAGAAGAGATTAACCAAACTTAATCAAACATAAACCGATTACCAAAGAATGATACTAAGAACACAAGTATAAGTAAGAGACAGAACAAGAGAATACAGAGATTGGTTTCAAGGATGCAGTATATTGCTTTCCAAGTTCTATTACAAGTGTTACAAAGCATAATTGAAGATTCAAGAACAAGGAATACCTATACTACAACCTACAGTCGGCTATACTTCGAAAGCAAGCTGG